>PVJA010035987.1:0-21448 GCA_004027025.1 Myocastor coypus | reverse complement strand
AAAAAAAAAAAAAAAAAAAAAAAAAAAATTAACTAGTCTGGGGCCCGGCAGGATGGCTCAGTGGTCTAAAGCGCCTGCTTGGGAAAGCTTGGGTGGCTTCAGGGACTGCGGTTCGATCCCGTGCACCACATGCTGCACCAGCCCTGCCCTCGGGGCAGGCTGAGCCAGTCATAAAAATGCCTGAATAAACAAACAAAGATTCTGAAACAAGAAATAAATAAATTAATTTAAAAAATTCTTAAAAAAAAAATTAACTAGTCTATTTCCTTGTTTGGTAGAAAAATGTTGCCTGAAAAGGGTCAATGACTTGACCTAGATTGCGGCTGTGTTCGCATAGACCTTGTAATGTAATTCATGCCACAATGTAAGGTCAAGCAGCTACTAACATTTAGGGACTATTGTCAAAATAAATTAGGGATAGAGCTGGGCAAGATGGCACATTCCTACAATTCCAGCACTTCGGAGGCTAAGGCAGGAAGATCATCATGAGTTTGAGGCCAGCCTGGGCTACACAGCAAGTTCAACATTAGTCTGAACTGCATAGTAAGACCCTGTCTCAAAAAGCAAACAAACATGAGGGGTAGAGTCAATTAGATAAAAAAAAAAAAAAAACTGCGTCTGATTACCAGCTCTGGAGGAAAGCTAAAGAAAGAAGACTCCAAGGGGCTGGGGAGATAGCTCCGAGGCACAAGTGCCTGTGTGGCAAGTGCAAGATTCTGAGTTTGAACCCCGGTCCCGCAAAAAAAAAAAAAAAAAAGAAAGAAGACTCCAAACAAATATAGTAACGACAAAGGGCTGGCTGGCCAGATTGCTCAGCCAGAGTGCAGTGACTGGGTTCAATCCCTAGCATGCTGTGCCAGCCCAGCCTCTGATGTGTGCTGAGACTGTAACTGAGACTACACGCGGTGACACATGCCTGTAATCCCAGTCCTTGGGAGGCTGAAAACAGGAGAATCACTAGCAGTTGAATCTACATAGTGAGACCCTGTAGACCCTTACTAAATACATAACATAAACAGTAACAACTAGTTGGGGTTATAATTTTGTGACACAACACCTTCCTAGCAAGTGTGATGAGGCCCTGAGCTCAATTCCCAGTAACATAACAACAACAATGACAACAATAATCAAGAAAAATATTTTTCCTTGGGCATGATGGCATATGCCTATAATCCCAGTACTGAGGAGGTGGAGGCAGGAGGATCACTGCAAGTTTAAAGCCAGCCTGGATTACATAGAGTTCAAGCTAAGCCTAAACTACATGGTGAGAACCTATTTTGAAAAACGGAGCTGAAATTCAACATGTAGAAAATAAACTCCAAAAAAAGTCATTCATTGTATATATTGAAAGTGATCTTGGGGCCTGGCAGGATGGCTCAGTGGTCTAAAGCGCCTGCTTGGAGAAGCTTGAGTGGCTTCAGGGACCACGGTTCTATCCCTGGCACCACATGCTGCGCCAGCCCTGCCCTCGGGGCGGGCTGAGCCGGCCATAAAAATGAGTGAATAAACAAACAAAGGTTCTGAAACAAGAAAAAATAAATAAAAAAATAAAAATTAAAAAAAAAAAAAAAATGTTTTGAAACTAGAATTGTCCAGCTTAATTTTTGCACCTTATCCAGCTATAAACAAAAACGATAAGCGGATATAGTTTTTAAAGTCCTTTAGCACTATGCCTAGCTAGACAGGAAATAAAGCAATAGAAAAGAATACCCAAGCATGCAAATGAACCATCCTCCCCCATGGGGCTCTCCGGGAACCCTACAATTGACTCCCTTGTGATTCACTGCTTCCTAGGGTGACGTATCAACAGTCTGTTCTGTGCTGTGCTCGCTCACCACAGCAATACTATTTCACTCATTTTCCTGACAGTCTAAGTCCATCAACATATTCAAAGTTGTGCTTCATTATATCCTTATCCTGCTCTGAACATTCCTTTATTGAACATGCACTGAGGTTAGACTACACTCATTTTTGGTGAACTAAAATGTATGAGGCAGGAGAGAAAATGAATCCCAGTCACTTTATGTATGTATATTCTAGTCACCCCCCCCTCCCCCCCAAGACTGCAAGCTCTTCAGGGAACAGTCTGCCCTCTCTTGCTCTAATGCTTTCCTCTGTAGAGATTATAAAAGCTTTTCCCTGGAATAAACCCAAGGTTTTCTTGCTTATGTTATAAATGATATATGACATACTCTTGTACTTCTGTCTTAAGTTACTATCTTCTCCATAGCTTATAGTTTTGGTCATGGCAAAACATGTAAGTGGTTACAGATACTGGAAATGGTAAGAAGCTTACAGAAATGGAAAAACATCACAATAGTAATGTAACAAGGAACTAAACAGGGTTAAATACTGTCATTATATAGTCATCTTAGGCAACTAGTTCTATAGAAAGCAAGACCAATAATATCTTAAAAACTTACCAAGAACATCAACTACCTGTGAAGGTGACAAAGAAATGAACTAACAAATACTAATCTTTTTGTTTACCAACCTTAAAAAGGGTTGGTAATAATTTTATTCCCACTAAAAATGAATACATATTGTTACATCTATCAAATGAACTTATACTATCCTTTTCTTTCTTTCTTTCTTTTTTTTTTTTTTTGTGGTACTGGGGATGAACCAACTTGGCCCACCTCATGTAAGCTAGGGCAAGTGCTCTGTGCAAGGGCTACACCCTATATACCATTCCTTCTTTCAGTTAGTAAGAGAAAAAGAGTAGGGGTCAAAGTAGTAAAATAAAATTTAAAAAAAAAAAGTAGTAAAATATTCAGGTACATAAAAAGAGGAGAAAAAGCATATTTTAAAATTCAAATCATAAAAACCCATTACATGGTAATAAAGCAAAAAAAAAAAAAAGTGGCTTCATGTGCACAAGAATTTATAGCTGTACAATACCCTAGGTTAGATTTTGAGAAAATGTTTTTAGATAGACCTATGGGTCATTTCTAAGGCATTGGAAACTATAGTTTTACATTTGTATATAAAGCTTATGTCATTCTTAAGACTCAAGAGGGGTTTTACTATAAGCAACGGCATTACCCTTGGACTTTTCTACCTTAAAAGTACTTTAACTATTTTTACCTTTTGGTAAAATGGCAATATATTAATATATGTTAATATATTACTGGTAATAATAAATTGATGCTAGGGGAAGTGTTTTGAGGACATTAGTGACAATGTGCTTCTTTTTTTTTTTAAACTTTATTTATTTTATGGCTGGCTCAGCCTGCTCTGGGGGTGGGGCTGGCATAGCATGTGGTGCCGGGGATTGTACCACGGTTCCTGTGGTTGCCTAAGCTTGCCCCAGCAGGCACTTTAGACCACTGAGCTATCTAGCCAGCCCTGACAATAATAAATTATACTATTCTTAAAAACTCAAACATGTTCAAATGGTAGCAACCCTGGTATGTAAAAGAAAATTTTAATTCTTTTCAAGGAAGTCCAGGTGATACAAAGTACTTATCCAGGAAGATAGTTGAATTAACAGTATTTTATTTATTTTTGTGTTTTTGAGATAGGGTGTCACTGTGTAGTGTGGTTTAGGCTCACCTTGAACTCCTCCTCTATGCAACTGGGGTTGGCCTCAAACTCATGTTGAACCTCTTGCCTTAGCCTCTCTAGGGCTGGGATTATAGGTATATACTACCACACCCTGCTTAATAGTATTTTAAACAAAGGACTTGAATGTTCTATTTCCTGGTCTAAATCTAAGGTCCTTATTATATGCTGCCAGTAGACCTATTTGTATACACCATGTTTAGAGACATAAACTACTATACAGATGTCTTAGTTACTCTTCTCTTATTGCTGGGACAAATACTCAACACTTGAAATGAGGGAAGGAAAGGTTTATTTAGCTCAGTTACTTGAGGTTTCAGTTCATACCTAGCTGATTCCAAGGCAGAGCGGCACATAGCAGAGAGCAACTTTACATGGTGGTAGCAGACAGCAGGAGGCAAGAGGAGTAGCAGCAGCTCAAGCAGTGAACTTCTTTCCCCTCCTTACACTAAAAGGCAAGTTACTTGCTCCAGGGCAGGTTCAGCATCCACACCCACAATAATTAATCTCAAATTCCAGAAGCTGCCCCAGCCCCATGACTGCATGAGGCTTTGGAGGGTCACTTGTACACAAACCATAACAATAGCTTTGACTGCTAAGACTGATATCCCTAAAATCTATTTTTTAAATATGGCATATTACAGATTTGTTCATAATGGAATGAAAAGCAGGCGTTTCTACACACAGCTCTATCAGTAAATCACATCTACTTTTTGTTTAGATGCACATAACAGAATAGTGTATGTTTTTTCTAGTTAAAGAAAAAAGTATCAGGAAAGTATTTATTTATAAGAATCAGAGCCAGGCGTGGTGGCTTATACCTGTAATCCCAGCACTCAGGAGGCTGAGGCAGGAGGATTGGTGCGAGTTTGAGACCAGCCTGGGCTACAAAAGTGAGTTCAAGGCCAGCCTCAACTGCATAGCAAGACCCTGTCTCAAAAAAAAAAAAAAAAAAAAAAAAAAGAATCAGGACCAGTAGTTATTGCAGAGGAGTTCTCTGAAGATAACCTCATAGGACAAGAGATCTTCCACAACACGCAGGTCTATTTCCATTATGAAAGCTTATGAGCTTTGTAAATTCCTTAAAGATCAGAATCTTTTTTCATGGCAGTACCCTTTCTTAATTACTCCACACACTGGGATATCAGGGTTAGTATTCAATGGATCATTTAAATGACAGATGAGGTCCTTTATGCCTGACTAATCCTGATTATAAATTAGGTACTTTGGGATGTCTGTTTTCTTGAGGATCCCTAGGGTGACAATACTATAAAGAAGCATGGGGGGGCCCAGTGGGATGGCTCAGTGGTCTAGAGCGCCAGCTTGGGGAAGCTTGGGCGGCTTCAGGGACCGAGGTTCGATCCCCGGCACCACATGCTGTGCCAGCCCTGCCCTCGGGGCGGGCTGAGTCAGCCATAAAAATGAGTCAATAAACAAAGGTTCTTAGCCGGGCGTGGTGGCTCACGCCTGTAATCCCAGCACTCGGGAGGCTGAGGCAGGAGGATTGGTGCGAGTTCGAGACCAGCCTGGGCTACAAAAGTGAGCTCAAGGCCAGCCTCAACTGCATGGCGAGACCCTGTCTCAAAAAGACAAAAATAAATAAATAAATAAATAAATAAATAAATAAATAAATAAACAAAGGTTCTGAAACAAGAACAAAAGTTATAAATAAAATAAAAAATTCTTTAAAAAAAAAAAAAAGAAGAAGCATGGGGACAGTTTACTAACTGGTCAAAATTAGAGCTGGTAATTTAAAGTTGATGGTGACTTTGCCACTACTAATTGAGTGTTCTTTTTTTTTTTTTAATGGCCAGCTCAGCCTGTCCTGGGGAAGGTGCTGGCGCAGCATGTGGTGCCAGGGATCGAACTGCGGTCCCTGTGGTTGCCTAAGCTTTCCTAAGCAGGTGCTTCAGATCGCTAATTCAGCCCCCTAATTCAGTGTTCTTAATAGCTGTTTTCAGAATGCTACTTCCCAATTCAGGACTGACCAGATTGAATAAATCTTTGTAGTAATATGTCACCATTTACACTAATATAGTAGGGAGAAAATATTTCTTTTAGATTTAACAAACACCAATGTTAAGAAGAAAGTCATGTGGAAAACATCCCATTTTCCGCCTTTAAAACACAAAACAGAACAAACCACACTGCTTTTTATTCAATCTCCAAATTGAAAAGTTACTTTAAAAACCTTTAGGCATTGTCACCCTAAAACCCTTAATTATTACAAGTCAGTGAATATTATGGCACTGTACAGCTGAATCACTCAAATCCTATGCCAGCAACTGATACAAATTTCTACTCTTGCCTTCTTGGTATTAGAAAAGAGAACCAAACCAAAGCAATGTTTTCTTTGGAGATGGAACTTTTGAGCTTCTCAAAGTCAGTAAGAATGTTATCTTAAAAAGTACAAATAAAAGATGTTCATAAAATATTACACATCTCTCAGGACATACTCAAACAGGTAAAAGGTGCTTTTACATCAACATCAATTTACTCTGAAAGACAAGCACAGCTTACATGTTATAGATAAGCTGGTATGTCTTATCAGATTATAAACATAATGCCTATGTCATCAAAGAATTCATTTTCCTCAAACATCCAGCTATCTTTTAAAGAAATACGTTAAGTCAGGGTTTAGTTTCATTTTAGATTTAAGTTAAAGCTCAGAATGTCTAATAGTTGGACGTTTCAAAAAGCAAAGAATAAATTATACAGAGTTAAGAGAGGTACAGCATGGTATAAACCTACTGTTTTTTATTTTTGTGCTACCTTCCTAATGTAGAAATACATCCTAGCAGATGTGAAATAAATTAAGATTTTAGAACAATTTTTGTTTCCTTTTTCCTCTTTCCTTCTTTTCCATTCCTCTGTTCTACTTCCTTCCTTTCCTTACTGCCTAAAGTGAGTAGCTTTACTATTTTCAAAACAGCTTTTCATTGTGTGAAAGGATTAGTATCTTCCTTTTTTTTCCTTTTACTTTTTCTTATTTTCTTTTCTTTCTTTCTTTCTTTCTTTTTTTTTTTTTTTTTGGTAGCACTAAGGATTAAATCCAAGCCCTTTGCAAGGAACTATATACTGAATCTTCAAAAAAATTTTTTATTTTTATTTTGAGACAGGGTCTTACTAGATTGACCAGACTGGGTATGAATTTGTAATCCTCCTGCTTCAGCATCCTAGCATGCCAGGATTATAGGAGTGAGCTAAGGGTATATATGCCTACTGTTCATTTTCATATAAATGTTAAAATTTCTTGATCATGTTTAAATTATGTAGAAGTTAAAATGCAAGAGTACTAAGTACAATACATTCTTGAATTTCAGGGTACGTAGCATATGATAACCACATAATATCCCATCTTGGCTAGAATGTTAATTTATTTTTTAACTAATTCTAAACTAGCTTCTAGAGCCGGGCGTGGTGGCGCGCGCCTGTAATCCCAGCACTTGGGAGGCTGAGGCAGGAGGATCAGTGCGAGTTCGAGACCAGCCTGGGCTACAAAAAGTGAGCTCAAGGCCAGCCTCAACTGCATAGTGAGACCCTGTCTCAAAAAGACAAAAAAAAAAAAAAAAAAAAAAAAAAAAAAAAAAAAAAAAAAAACTAGCTTCTAAACAAGCTGCTTTTTTTCTTAGAGTAAGAATGTGACTAAATAATTTTTTATCACATGAAGTATGCTCCTATGGATTTTTGTTTTACTTACAGAATTAGTGTTTATCTTTGGACTTTCAGTTTCAAATTCAAATACACTGTGTAGAAATAAATGGTATTTATGACAATGTCAGTAGGTATCTAGTAATAGCAAGCTTATACATTATAGAAACTTCTACTGTGAGAAGACCTACTTAAAGGATGCCTTACTAAAATCTTCTTAAAAGAAACATGCAAATGGTATAACAGTCCCTGATTCAATCACTAAATAGTTTCCACTTTATTCTCAGTTTAAAGAAGAACAGATGTGAAACTACAGCAAGTCTATGTATTAATCCTTACTTTAACTCTGGATGGTTAACAGGTTCCCTAGTGCATGGCCTTTAGAAAATCTGTTTCTACATGCAGAAGTGTTGCTTAGATTCAAACCACACACACTCAGTTTTCTGGAATGACACTAGATTTGGGTTATATACTTTTATGTACTCTGCAGCTGTGGGCATTAATACTTTGCCCTTTGACTAGCAAGAACAAAGTACTATCAGAAGTATATATTTTATTAATGTAGAAGACATAATAAGTGCCTTCATAGAAACAAAGTTCAGATGTTTTGCTTCAAGACTATATAGCAATGTCTTTTGAGATAAGACCTTACATCCAGGCTAAAGCTTACTATATGTCTATCCATTTCTTTCAAGGAACATTTTGTTTTAAAATTGAGTAGCTAGGAAATACCAGAGCTTGAGATATGCGATACGTTGTATTACTAAGGCAATATTTTTTCTTGTTGCCCTTCAATTGTTTCTATAAAATATATGAGGATGGGGGCTGGGGAGATAGCTCCGAGGCACAAGTGCCTGCTGGGCAAGTGCAAGGTCATGAGTTCGAACCCTGGTCCCACAAAAAAAAAAAAATAAATAAAAATAAAATAAAATAAAATATATGAGGATGAAAAAATGTGACTCATTTTACAAAAATATGTTTATAAGCAACTTTCCAAGAACATAGCCCTTTTGCTAAGGCAGAACATTTGTATTTACAATACAGAACTGAAACACCTACATGTTTTTCTGTATAACAGAACATGTTTCTCTTGGCTGAAGCAATGTTTTATCTTAGTATTTGAGCAGGAATTTATAAATAGGTCATCCTTGATATTTTAGCCAGAAGGACATTCAGGCATTAGTTTTGTTTGAGGGAAAACAGTGAAATGTAACAGCATAAAACATGTGAGCCTTTTCACTTTTCCCCATGCACACAAAGTTACCGGCTGAAGTCTTCTTTAATTCAGTTTTCAGTTTTTCCTGCTCTTTGACTAATTTCTTATTTTCTGCTTCCAAAACACGTTCCTCCTCTGGGCCAGTGGTTTTTAAGATCTATAAGAAGTAAGAAATAAACTGCAATGGGCAGTTACTCTTACAACAAGGTGGCTAAGTTACCTGTCTAAATTTATTTGTCTTTATTTAATTCTTTGTCTTTTTCAGCACTTTGTAATTTTCTAGTTTTGCTAAAAGGGACTTGATGAGTTCATCACACACAGACACACACACATACACACACAAGAGGCTTGATATTTGACAAACATACACATAATTTTTATGATAAAATCTCTAGAATGAAAATAATTTCTGGTTAGGCTACAATTATTATTATGCTTTCAAAATCATTTAGGTAAATAATATAAATCTCTCTTTCTCAATTAAGTGCATAAATCTAAGGAAAGAGAAACAGTTCTGAAACAAAACCAATTCTGACGCTGACATTAATTAGAAGGACTTGGGGCTGGGGAGATAGCTCCATGGCACAAGTGCCTGCCTGGCAAGTGCAAGGTCGTGAGTTTGAACCCCAGTCCCACCAAAAAAAAAAAAAAAAAAAAAAAATTAGAAGGACTTCATGTTCTGACAAGAGATAGACTATTTTGATATAGACAAATTCTACATTTGAGTTTAATGTTAGCAAGTGGAAATGACGGGGTCATCTCTGAAGGTAGAAAATCCTAATTTTCATTTGACAATCTCCGTATTACTTTTATGCAGTTAATCCATTACATTTGAAAATCTATTCTAGCATTAAAAATATTTGTAAGGGGGCCCAGGGGGATGGCTCAGTGGTCTAAAGTGCCTGCTTTGGAAAGCTTGGGTGGCCTCAGGGACTGAGGTTCGATCCCCGGCACCACATGCTGTGCCAGCCCTGCCTTCGGGGTGGGCTGAGCGGGCCATAAAAATGAGTGAATAAACAAACAAACAAAGGTTCTGAAACAAGAAAAAAATAAAATAAAAAATTATTTTAAAAAAATATTTGTAGGTTTTCTTTTCTAGGAAAGAAAAAATAAACTGAATAATGAGATAATTGAGATAAAAGCACCACAGAGAAAGGTACATTAATGTTCAAAAATAAAATATATATATTATCACCAGTGTGGGACAGTTGACTAAATAAAGGAGCAGCAACTTGATACTGAAAGCTTACATAGTCAAGTAAAAGAACAAATCAGGAGGCCTGGCAGGATGGCACAGTGGTCTAAAGCGCCTGCTTAGGAAAGCTTAGGTGGCTGCAGGGACCGCAGTTGGATCCCTGGCACCACATGCTGTGCCAGCCCTGCCCTCAGGGCAGGCTGAGCCGGCCATAAACAAACAAAAGTTCTGAAACAAGAAAACATAAATAAAAAATTTTTTAAAAAAGAACAAATCAGAATTTTCAACAGATCCAAAAGAATACACTCTACCCTAGAGTGAATCTTTTTTTGTCTTTTTGAGTTGAGGCTGGCCTTGAGCTCACTTTTGTAGCCCAGGCTGGTCTCGAACTAGCACGAATCCTCCTACCTCAGCCTCCCGAGTGCTGGGATTAAAGGCATGCGCCACCATGCCCAGATCTAAAGTGAGTCATTTTGTAATGTGAGTGGATACATTGAACAAATAAGTTTTAAGGAGCAAAGTCTAATGCAAATATTTTATTTTTATTAATTTTATTTATTTTTTGGATTTTAGGGTAGAATCTACAGGGTGTTCAGGGTCTCACTACTATTTTGGACTCTAGTGATCTGCCTATTTATAGCCTCCCCAGAGCTGGATTACAGATGCATGTCACCACACCCAGTCTCAATTGCTGCCTTAGCACACCCTGGGTGGCAGGGCTGTCATGGCAGGCCCAGGGATTGAGCCCCTGTCCCTGCCAGTTTGCAGGCGCTTTAACCGCTGAGCTACTTGGCCAGCCCTAAATATTTTATAATATAAGGTATTATAAGGGATACAAGTGTAAAAGAAACATGTTTTCCATATTCAAGTTACTTTAGAAGAAAAGCTAAGATCAACATAATAGCACAAAATCATGTATGGTACTATCATACTATAAAATCTAGGCTGCTCAGAGCAGGAATTAAAGCTCTAAAGAATATATCATATAATCTTAAGAGTACAACTAGGAGATTGAAGTCTATTTTAAACTGAAGGAGGGGCCTGGCGGGATGGCTCAGTGGTCCAAAGCGCCTGCTTGGGGAAGCTTGGGCGGCTTCAGGGACCGCGGTTCGATCCCCGGCACCACATGCTGCGCCAGCCCTGCCCTCGGGGTAGGCTGAGCTGGCCATAAAAATGAGTGAATAAAGAAACAAAGGTTCTGAAACAAGAATAAAAATAATAAATAAAAAAAATAAAAATAAGTAAAATAAGATAAACTGAAGGAAATGCCTATCTTTTGAAATAATTTTTTTTTCAAAATTCAGGATAAGAAAAATATATTCCCAAACTTTTTTTAATTTGTTGCTTACTTCAAGTGCAAAATAATTCTCACTATTATTTCACTGAATTCAGTTTATACAATCTCTAGTGATTACCCAAATTAGAAGAGAACCACTGAGCTGTAGGAATTTTATAGTGACCTGTCAAATTATTATGCCACTGATTTAGAAGACTTGGCTTTGTGTCAGTTTAGTAAATAAGCTTTCATTACTGCACCTGTAAAATTGTCCAGATTTATTATGTGTAACTTCATGCTCGAGAAAGGTCAAGATCCCCGGAGTCCAGAATTCAACAGCTACCAGCTACAAGAACACAAGTGGTCACTGTCCCACCTACCCTGTCCCAACTGGTTGAGTGGCTGGGACAATGTCACTGAGAAGCTTCATTTTAAGCAATCAGATGTCACTTTAAAGCAGTTAAATACTAATTGGTCTTTCACAATTGTTATATTTATTTAACCAATTATCACAACATAAAGGAGTAGGAGGCATACACAAATCATTTCATAGGCTAGTGCAGGAGATAAGGGACAAAATGATACAGTTACAAGTGCAGATTCTAGAATCAGGCTGCTTGGGTTCAATTTTCAGTTACTTCTTGGCTGTATGATTTCATGCAAGCTACTTAACCTGCCTGTGCCTCTAGTTCCTCAACTATAAAATTCAGATAATAAAAGTACAAACCTCCTGGTACTGCTGTGAGAATTAAAAGTTAATACCTTGACTACAAAGCACTTGAGATGATGCTTAGCATAGTGTTGACTATAATTTATAATAGCTAAGGAACCCTGAAGCTCAGAACATAAGGATGGAACTCGCTTCAGGTTGTACTGCTAATTATCAGGATAATGCTCTTCCATTAGATAATAATACCTCTGATAGAGAATGAAGAGGCATTTTAACAATTTCATCTTCCTTAGCTAATATTTAAAAACCCAAAACAAGTATTCAAGATATTGAAATCATATTTGGCATTCTAACCTATAGCCTTAATATCACTTTATCAACTGATCACTTCCCTGTGAGCACTGAGTGTTCAGTCTACAGATTTCCTTCTCACCATGTACTGACTCTTGCCCAGCGTACCTGTACTTTCTCTGATGTCTAGGATCACAGCTGTAAGAGGAGCAAGGAACCATGACTGCATAGGACCAAAGGAAAGGGGGAAAAATGGAGAAAAAGATCATAGGAAGTCAAGGAACTAGTGACCAGGAAATAAATGTTCTGGCAGGGATAACTGACTTTTGGTAACAGTTCCAAAACTGTTATGAGGATCGTGATTTTTTTCAAGAACAAGATTAAAATACATTAATTATGGTACATCTGACAAAAATAACAGTGTCAAAATTTATAAAAACATTTTCCCCTTTTTTAAAGTGGAAAAATTGGGGCCCGGCGGGATGGCTCAGTGGTCTGAAGCGCCTGCTTGGGGAAGCTTGGGCGGCTTCAGGGACCGCGGTTCGATCCCCGGCACCACATGCTGCGCCAGCCCTGCCCCTGGGGTGGGCTGAGCCGGCCACAAAAATGAGTGAATAAACAAACAAAGGTTCTGAAACAATAAATAAATAAATAAAATTTAAAAAAAAATAAATAAAGTGGAAAAATAGGAAAACAATGAAAGAAGGGGAAAAGCAGTGTCTTAACAGTAGTTGTATTTTGTTACTCTAAAATAATGCTCACAGGGGCCCGGCGGGATGGCTCAGTGGTCTAAAGCGCCTGCTTGGGAAAGCTTGGGCAGCTTCAGGGACCGCGGTTCGATCCTCGGCACCACATGCTATGCCAGCCCTGCCCTTGGGGTGGGCTGAGCCGGCCATAAAAATGAGTGAATAAACAAAAAAGGTTCTGAAACAAGAAATAAATAAATAAATAAAATTAAAAAAAAAAAAAAATAAATAAAATAAAATAAAATAATGCTCACAGACCGGGAGTAGGGGTGCATGCCTGTAATCCAAGTGCTGGGGAGGCTAAAAACAGGAGGATTACTATGAGTCTGAGCTGTGTGGTGAGACCCTGAACCAAATACATATATGCATACATACATACATACATATAGAAAATTATGTTCATAATTTTGGAACAATAAGGGTACATAAGTAGTTTTATAACTACAAGGCTGTGTATCATTCATTCATTCATTCATTCATTTATTGGTCTTTTTGAGACAGGGTCTTGCTATGCGATTCAGGCTGGCCTAGGCTGTGTATCTTTTTTTTTAAATAAGTTTTTTTTTTTTTTTTTTTAAGAATTTTTTTTTTTATTTTATTTATTTACTTTTTTCTTGTTTCAGAACTTTTGTTTGTTTACTTATTTATTTTTATGGCCGGCTCAGCCTGCCCTGAGGGCAGGCCTGGCACAGCATGTGGTGCCGGGGATTGAACTGCGGTCCCTGAAGCCGCCCAAGCTTTCCCAAGCAGGCGCTTTAGACCACTGAGCCATCCTGCCAAGCCCCATAGGCTGTGTATCTTTGAGTTAAGGTGTCATCTAATAATCACAGCCTCTAGAATGGTGGCTTTAATTTTACCTTGTGAAATGAGATTAAACCTATTTTTAGGTAATAGCTTTACCTATTATTTATTGAAGTAAATTCACGGTACAAAATGAAGTCATTATGTTACTAAAACATTCCAAAAAAGCATAAAATGACACTGTTTGCTTTTGAATACAGAAAGTATCAACAGGTTAATTTCTAGGAACTGTATTTACAAAAGGAAATTCACAAGCCTTCCATAGATCTATGTCTTTTCGAAACAGAACAACAAAAAAAAAAATACATATATATAAACTGTTTCTTATACTTTAAAAGTTTCCTTAAAAGATGCAGGTAGTGATCAGCTCAAAGAAACACTTTTGAATTCTGTTTCTATGAAAAGAAGTCACTAACTTTTGCTACAGATTAAATGAGACCAAAGGGCCCAGCAGTATGGCTCAGTGGTCTAAAGCGCCTGCTTAGGAAAGCTTAGGCGGCTGCAGGGACCAAGGTTCGATTCCTGGCACCACATGCTGCACCAGCCCTGCCCTCAGGTCAGGCTGAGCTGGCCATAAAAATAAATAAATAAACAAACAAAAGTTCTGAAACAAGAAAAAAAAATGAATAAAATTCTAAATAAATAAATGAGACAAAAATTGTAAAGAATAAAATATGTGGTATAAATAGGCAATCATAGTGTAACATCATTCCTTTTGCAGTTAGTTTTGCCTCATTTAATAGGTTTTAGGAAGCTTTATATTCTTCCAGGAAACAGCTACCTAATGTAGAACTGATTAAAGGTAATGATTATAGCTCTTTGTGTAAAGATTTTAATTTAATAGACTAAAAAAATGCTTCTTATGTAACAGGGTAGTGTATAATGCTGCTTGCATTACAGAAAAATAATCACATTTCATCATTTTAGGATTTCTTTCTTCCTTCTGATTTTTTGAGACAGTGTCTCAGTATTGTAGTTCAGGCTGGCCTTGAACTCAGTATGAAGCAAGGATGGTCTAGGGCTCACAGGAATCTTACAGTCTCAGCCTACTGACTGCTGGGATTATAGGTGTTCACCACTATGGCTAGCTTAGGAACTTCCTTTCCTTTTCATTTATTTATTTATTTGGGGCCCAGCAGGATGGCTCAGTGGTCTAAAGTGCCCGCTTAGGAAAGCTTAGGCGGCGGCAGGGACTGCGGTTTGATCCCTGGTACCACATGCTGCGCCAGCCCTACCCTCAGGGCAGGCTGAGCCGGCCGTAAAAATAAATAAACAAAAGTTCTGAAACAAGAAAAAATAAATAAATAAAATTAAAAAAAATATTTACTTGGTATAGGGTCTCCTATGCACTTCAGACACACAGTGATTCTTTGATGTCAGCCTCCCCAGCACTGGGATTACAGATATACGCCACCATGCCTGGTTTCAGTGGCTGGCACGGTGCGCCTGGAAATCTAGGCTGGCTCGGTATGTGGTATGGGGAATTGAATCCCAGTCCTTGTGCTCGCCAAGCAGGCACTTAGACCACCAAGCTATCTCTCTAGCCCAGGAACACTTTCTTTAAGAAAGTCTTACTCTGAACTAAAAACACTGCTATGAGGGGCCCGGCGGGATGGCACAGTGGTCTAAAGCACCTGCTTAGGAAAGCTTGGGCGGCTTCAGGGACCACGGTTCGATCCCTGGCACCACATCCACATGCTGTGCCAGCCCTGTCCGCAGGGCAGGCTGAATTGGCCATAAAAATAAATAAACAAAAGTTCTGAAACAAGAAAAAAAAAAAAAATAAATAAATAAAAAGTATTAAAAAACACTGCTATGAGACCTGATTCTTAAAATTTTAAATAAAAAATACCTATAGTAATTTTACATCTTTCATTTTTCCACTTGGGTTCTTTTTAGTCAATAGGGTAAAGACACATTAAGTATGTGATCCACACTCCTTCGATGTCAGGGAAAGGATAGATAGCATAGCGTTCTCAAACATATCAGCATCCTCAGATTAAATATGTTAAACATGATTACAATCATTAATCTAGCAACAATGAGCTCCCTTTTTTCCCTATAAAAATGATCTCACAGAAAAAGAAATAGAAATAGGATTATAAAAATTGTTAGGTTATGAAATAAAATTAACAGTAATATAGGAACTAAAGTTTACACTCTCAATGTTTTATCTTGAGTCATAGAAATAGGTCAAATTTGCAATTAGGAAATAGCCAATCTCGAAACAGTAAAAGGTCTTTTGAAACTATCATTCAACAGAATCACATTATTATTCATGGCCATATTCTGCTAATAAATTATTAAAATACTCCTGGTGTTGAAAATATACCACTTCTTTAGAACATCAGCAATATTCACTTAAATTGTTACAAAGAAAATGAAATACCCGTTTTAGTTTTTCATTCTCTTCCATGAATCTTTGGGCAGCCTTATTAGTATTTTCTGCTTGAGTTTTAAGTACTCCTCTGTTTGATGTCTCTTTTGCCAACTGCGTAATAAGTGTAACCAGACGTCTCAACACCCTAAGGAGAGAAAAAAAAAAACAAAAAAAAAACAGTATAGCTCACAGCTAGACTAAGTAGACACCAGGAGTTGTGACTTTAAAATAAACAGCCATGGTCCAGTAACTTGCAGTTAGGTACAGAGGTATAGTGGTAGAGATGACAAATTTAAGTCTCAGCTGATGCCTATATCTCATTCTTTTGGAGTCTGTTAAAAGATGAGGATTGAAGCCGGGCGTGGTGGCGCACGCCTGTAATCCCAGCACTTGGGAGGCTGAGGCAGGAGGATCGGTGTGAGTTCGAGACCAGCCTGGACTACAAAAGTGAGCTCAAGGCCAGCCTCAACTGCATAGTGAGACCCTGTCTCAAAAAGACAAAAAAAAAAAAAAAAAAAAAAAAGATGAGGATTGGACTAACAAGGGAATATATAGGTCCAGTGGCACTTCTTTGTTTCTTCTTTTATATTTTTTTGTGGTTCTAGGGGCAAGAATCGGAGGCCTTGTACATGGTAAAATGGTACTGAATATTTCTCCTGTAGAGGCCTGTAGCTGGTAACAGTAGAAACAGATTTTCAATGTTGCAAGACCAGAGAGAAAAAAAGTTTTGGCCCATGTCAAAATTTACTTAAAGAGCATTGTATAAGGTTGGCCAAGCCTAAAAACTGCTCATTCACCTGTTTATATGTAACTTCCATTGTTAGGAATTGTAATTAATCTCTTCAATTACATATTCAGCAGGTATTTCCTGAGAAACTGGTGTTGGGGACACTGCAGAAAATAAATTAATTGTAGAAAATACCCTTATGGACTTTAAATTCTTGTTAGAGGCATAGATTTCAAACAGCACTTTTGCACTTATAAATGATACTAAAATGTTTAATATATACATATTTTAAGACAGGTTAAGGTCCACCTACTGTGGGAGAATGATGCGCCAGAAGGTTTCCCTGAGAGCAAGACTAAGGAGTTAGGAGTTATCCAGTGAAGAGGGAACAAAGGGCTCTGTGAGAAAAAACAGTTTGTATGAAGCCCCTGAACTGGGAGAGCGGGGCACACCAAGATGCTCCCTCAGTATTTGTTGTAGGCAAGAATAAATAGGTAAGTAGTGAAAAGCAGTAGGGGGAATGTATTAGACTTATCGTAAGAGAAGTGTGGGAGAAGACTCCAGAGAGAGGGCCAAGGCAACTCAAGGGAGGGAAGGAGCAGAGCTTTAAGCTGTTGCTGTTACTTATTCCAGCATATTAGCTGAGGTCTTCTGTGTAGTCCAGTAAAATGACTGTGGTAAAGGTTGGAAAAGAAATGAAAAAGAGAACTCGTTTCAAAGTTAAAAGTGTGCTTTTACTTACAGCCAAAAAAATAAAGAAAATCCTGAAATGTAAAGATTTCTCTGAGATCTGAAAAGTTTCATCTGCGTATGTTCATAGGCGCTAGTTTTGGTGGATGAGGTCTTCTCAAGGGAATGAACAAAGGAGTATTTCCTTACTTCTCTGACAGCATCTGTTATAGAAACAGAAAGTAGCACTTTTGGCTTTTAAGAGTATAAAACTATGAAAAATGAGACAATCTTAGAATAAATTATCCAACTTTTCTCTTTTATCTGTTTTTTATTTATTTTTATTTTTGATTTTGGTGCTGAGGACCAAATGTAGAGCCTCCAGCTTGCTAGTGAAGCATTCTACCACTGTGCTATATCCCTCACCCACAAACCTTTCCATGATGAAATTTTGGTAGGGGATATTTTCTTTCAGTATCTGGGGAAGTATCAGGATCAAAAGAGGTACTCTGCAAGTGGATATTAGTGGCAGATTACAATTTTTTCCAGGGCATGCCATGTTGGCCCCACCCCAGGGGTATGCTGAGACAGCCACTGAGACCAGGCATGGTGGCGAGCACCTATAATCCCAATGCTTGGGAAGCTGAAAACAAGAGAATCACTACAAGACCAATCTGTGTAGTGAGACCCTGTAGACACAGTAGATCCACCCCCTGCACTAATACAAAAAAAAAAATATTAAGTTTTAAAAAAATTGACAGGTCATTTTATTTTAAACCATTCACAGAAACTTAGTGCCACTTTACTGTTGTCTTCTGCTATTGGAAAAGCTATATTGGAAGTTCAGCCTTTACTTGAATGTATCCTGCTACACATGTCTCTGTGGTATGGTTTTTAGTTCTTCCAGAGAAATATCCAGGAGGGAAATAGCTGGCTTGAATGGGATCTCCAATCTTAGCTTTGTAAGGAATCTGCACACTGATTTCCCTAGTGGTTGTACCAGTGTACACTCCCACCAACAGTGGAGAAGGGTTCCTTTTTCTCTACAGCCACTCCAACATTTGTTACTGGCTAACTTCTTGATGTTAGCCATTCTTTGTGGGGTAAAATGGAATCTCAGTGTTGTTTTAAGTTGCATTTCTTGAATGACCAATGATGTTGAATACTTTTTCATGTATTTACTTGCATTTATATTTCTTTCTCTGAGAAATGTATGATCATCTCAGATGCCCATTTTTGGATTGGGTCTTTGAATTTGAGGGCCTCATTTTTAAAAATTCTTTGTATGTTCTAGATAGAAGGCCTTTGTCAGAGATAGTCAACTATGATTTATCCCCAGTTTGTGGGTTTTCTTTTTATTCTATTGGAGATTTTCTTTCAAGTGCACAAATTTTCAAAAAGATGAGATTCCAGTTGATTCTTTGAAGTATTTCCTGTGCAGTTTGGTGTTTATTCATGAACTCTCTACCTACCCCCATGTTTTTAAGATTTCTACCAACAGTTTTATTTTTTTTAATTTTTTATTTTATTTTATCTTAATTTTATTTATTTATTTATTTTTCTTGTTTCAGAACCTTTGTTTATTCACTCATTTTCAAGGCTGGCTCAGCCCACCCCGAGGGCAGGGCTGACGCAGCATGTGGTGCCGGGGATCGAACCGCGGTCCCTGAAGCCGCCCAAGCTTTCCCAAGCAGGCGCTTTAGACCACTGAGCCATCCCGCCGAGCCCCTCCATCAATATTTTTATAACAATTCTATCTATGTATCCATCCATCCATCCATTTATCTATTTAGCAGTACTAGTTTTGAACTTGGGACCTTGTGCTTGACAGGCAGGCACTTACACTGCTGAAGTACCTCCCTGGCCCAGATATTACTATAATATTTAAAAGGACTATTGATTATAGATTGATACAGACAAGACACCTAAGTGCCTCTGTAAAAAACGTAGGTATAATACCGTTTCTTTCCAGTAGAAAACAGCTATGAGCTTATTAGGGTCTATAATTAGTGCATTCTTAGTCACTGGATTCTGTATGTCCTAGAGCACTGCCTTAGATGTGTCAGCAGAAATAAAAGCAAGTTCTACTAGTATACTCCTTTCAGGAGACAGGCAGCATTCTTGGGAAAGCATTCCATCATGTAAGGAAAAGAACTTCCTGTCAGAGAACTGAAGCCATTTTGGCTGACTTTTTCATAGCAGCTTTACTATGATATAATTCATTTACCCTGAAAATGACCTTTACAGTATATTCACCAAGTTTTGTGACCATCCCCCATTTAACTCATGGCCTTTTCATCACCCCAAGAGGCCGTGTATCCATGCTTCCCTTACTCCAACTCCTGACAACCATTCTGTCTGTATGGTTCTTCTTTCTTTGTACACTTCATATAAATAAACTGATATACTGGTGTATTTCCTTCATTAGTATGCATACCTTCAACGTTCATCTATTACAGTGTATATCAGAACTACATTATTCTTTATAGGTAAATAGCATTGCACCATAGAGATATACTTTTTGACTATATCCATCATATCCATGTCAGCTGATTGACATTTTATTTCCATTTTGTTATGGAAGTAACAGAAAATTTATGCTGCTGAGCTATCTTCCCAGCCCTAATTACTTTTTTTTTTTTTTATTACTTGGTTTTAAGAGCATATACTAGTTGGGGTTCTCTAGGCAAACAAAATAGAGAGAGAAAAAGAGAGAGAGAGAGAGAGAGAGAGAGAGAGGGAGAGAGAGAGAGGGAGAGAGAGAGAGAACAGAGAGAAAGTAAAGGAGGTGAGAGCATAAGGAGACTGGTTGGTTGATTGCTTTTAAGGAATTTTAAGGAATTTCTTCACTTGTAGGATCGTAGAATCCACCATCTGCAGGACGGACCTGCAGATGGAGACCCGGGGAAAGCACAATTCCTTCTTGCTGAGGGAACTCAATATACGTCCTGTTAATGCCTTTATATGTCTGGATAATGCTCACCCATATTATAAAGATTATTAGCTTTACTCAAAGTTTGCTTGTTTCACTTCTTTGTAAAACCCCTGAGCTTCCAATTTTATATCTGAAAGTATTTATTTTATTTAACTGTTTTCTGGCTACCTGTATAAATTTTAGAGCTGGTCAATATTCACAAAAATGCCTACTGGGATTTTGACTGGGACCGTGTAGAATGTACTGGTTGACTCTGGAAGAATGAACATTTTAATAATACTGAGCTTTCCAACTGATTCAATCATCATCCATTTACTTTGACTTTCTTTAATTTCTACATATGTTTTGATTTTCTTTAATTTCTACATATGTTTTTGTAGTTTTCAGTGCAGTTCTTATATGTCTGTAAGACTATTTTAGGCTTCTTAGTAAACTTATAACAGAAATTTCTAAAATTTCATTTTATTATTGTTTACTATTCATAGTATGGGCACATAGTTAATCTTTGTATACTGACTATACTTTGTGGTTTCATTACATTAATTTCTTCTACATAGTACCTTCCTTGTAGATATGTAAGGAGCTTCTATTAACTAGTCCTATCAGCCAGGTGTGGTGGCACATGCCTACAATCCTAGCACTGAGAGAGCAAAATCGCACGATGTGTTTTTTTTTAATTTTAGGGAAGGGTCTACAGGGCGTTCAAGGCCTCACTGCTAGATCAGACTCATAGTGATCTGCTTGTTTAGTCTCCCAAGAGCTGGAGTTACATGTGCTCACCATCACACCCAGTCTCAATTGTCACCTCAGTGTGCCAGTGGGGTGGGGCCAACACAGCAAGGATCACAAGTTTGAGCCTGCCTGTATTACTCAGTGAGTGTATATCAAAATAAGAAACAAGTGCTTGGGAGACAGCTTAATAAATACCACAAAGCAAACTCCCCATGAAAAATTATTTGTAAATAAGTACTATTTTGTTTTTCCTTTGTAAACTTATTCCTTCTATTTTGACTTATTATCTTGATTAGGACATTTATTAGTTAAATGACTAAAAAGCTAAAAATGAATATACATGCCTTGTTCTCAGTCTTACAGGGGAATTTTTCAGTACTTAGAAAGCATGACATAGGGGCCCGGCGGGATGGCTCAGTGGTCTAAAGCGCCTGCTTGGGAAAAAGCTTGGGCAGCTTCAGGGACCGCGGTTCGATCCCCGGCACCACATGCTGCGCCAGCCCTGCCCTTGGGATGGGCTGAGCCAGCCACAAAAATGAGTGAATAAACAAACAAAGGTTCTGAAACAAGAATAAAAATAAATAAATAAAATAAA
>PVJA010035986.1:0-13411 GCA_004027025.1 Myocastor coypus | reverse complement strand
TCTGTCCCATAGCACTCTCCACGTTGCCTACACAGCAAATCACTTCTTTTGTCCAGCTCGAAAATATGTTTAAGGTATGTGCGTCTCACTCTCTGGTAGTTTGACTTAATGAGGCGTGGATGCAGCTGGGCCCTGGAATAAGATTCTCTTGCTCAAGGACTCAAGGACCCTCCTTCCTGCCTGAAGCCACGGAACTCTCTTGCTCCTGAGGCCCAAATCGGGGAGTGGGGGAAGCACCGAGAAATGAAGACATTTGCTAGATACCATCTATTGAGCTAGTCTTCATCTTCTTTTACAAACCAATTCTAAGTAAGTACTGCTTGTATTATCCCTCACTTAAACACAGTACTAAGCCCACCATGTACTTTGACAGTAGACACACGGGTCCTTCCTTTAGCCCGTGCAGTCAATTCCAAAAGCCTTGGAATCTCAGCTCTCTCTTATCTGGAAGAAACCCAGCATGTTTTCTTCTTTCTACATGAGAACTAGACAGCCATAAAAAAACTTTTTAAAAGGCATTTTCATGTGCCAAAATTGGAAAAAGTTACGATAGCACAAGTTTCAAACTGCCTTTAGCTGGAGAAGGGGAGAAAAATGAAATTTCTATGGGAATAAGAGAATTTACATGATAGGTCAAGTCCTTTGACTTCTACTTCCTCTATCAGAATGAATATTTGGTACAATAATAATGATGTCAATGTCCTATTTACCTAACTCTACTGAAGCAAAGCATAAATCTCAAATTGTTAACCATCTGCAGAAAATGAGTGGTTTTTTTTTTTTTAGAAGCCAAGTAATTAAAGTGGAAAAATGTGTTTAGTGTTCAAAGAAGCTGAAGTGTCACTGTATTAGATAAGGGAGCAGTCTATGACCACATAATGTCATTAAAGTGATCGGAAATTATGTGGTCTTTTAAATTGCTTTATTTCCCTCAGCAGAATATTAATTTCAGGTGAGTAATTTAAATTACATTAACAGCCGACTCCTTAAGATGACACTTCATTTATTTTCTGAAGTCGCTGCTCGGAAGCTCCCCCCGGCCTGCCTTTTCACACTGGTGCTAACTTGTACCAGATTGCATATTGTTTTTTTCCAAATACCACGGGGGGTGTCAAGTGCTTTATTGCAAACCTGCTGTTTTATGGGAAATTGCAATGTAAATAAACCAGAGAGACACCTCTGTAAATTGTCCTATTTTAGATAGAAAATGCTTCAACTAGATAGATGAAATCAGCTGACAGTTTTAAGCACCAAGTCATTCTGGAAAGTTCTTTGACATGCAGTAGATGTCATCATGTTCTCAGAGACATATGGTATACAGTCCCAAGAGCTTCGAGGCCTGGCAAACTCATTCAGTGGAAATCTGATCCCAGAGCCCTCCTCTCCTTCAGTGCCCAGGGTCCAAGTTAGACAACTTTCCAAATTGCCAATTTGGTAAAAAGGAAAAAAAAAATAATAATAATGTTTCCTTTTCTTACAAAAACAGCCTACACATACATTGCTCTACTCTTCCTAGGCACTTCATTCCAGTAGCCTGAGTAGAAATTCTACAGGCCATTAGACGTGGGAAGCGTCTGAAGCAGGAAATGGGTCCCACGTGCGGGGCTGAGGCCAAGCCGGGCCCAGAACAGAGGGTTCAAGGTGGGCCTCTTAAGCTGTTCCAGTTCCTAGCAAGTTGCTAAACAGCAGAGTTGAAACTGACGTGAACCTTCCAGTGTATAAAAAAGGGCTCTGCTGTCCTTGGCCAGTTCCTATCCTCCCAGCTGGAGAGAGTCCCAACCCCCACCCTCACCCCTCACCCCCACCCCCAGCACCTCAGCTTCCTGTCTTTTTTTTTTTTTTTTTTTTAATTTCTCCATCTTGTCATTGTCCCTCACCACCACCAACCCTGGGAGCCTTGAGAGCCGCTCAGGATGCAGCAATCAGAGCCTAGGCCAAGCAGGTGACAAAAGAGACTACAGGGTTCTGGACACAGTGGTACGCGCAAGCTTTGCTGGAATCCTAAACACCAACTCGTAACGAGGGTGATCGTTTGCAATAGAGGAACAGTGCCACAGATGGCCATGTGAGATTATGAAATGGTTCAAGAAACTTAAAACCAGCAGCAAATATATAATGTGAATTTACTTCTAACCTCCCTTCCCCAGTACAAGGACCGCTATGTTCTTAATTGGATACAACAGTCATCGATTAGATTCTCTGATCTTCATTAAATAGCCAACCCTACATTTCATTTGCTTGTATCTTTTCTATTATTACGGTTTGCAAGCACAAGAAGCAATATGTAATGTCCACTTTATTTGCACTCCAGGACCTTCTCTTTTCTGGCCATGCATTGTCCTGCTTTGCTTTCTCTTTCTTCTGTAATCTCCCCAGTCTGTGATAATTGTCCCCTATGATTTGTAGCCTACCTGAATTTTGTTTCTTAGCTGCTGACTTCCTGGGTCACCACTGCTGTTTTTCTGCCATGATATTCCAGCGATGACCAACTCATTCTCTGTGGATGGTCATCAGCTGCTCCTGAATTAAGCACACACATTCCAGAACCTTCTTCCCAGCCAGGATGCTTCTGGGCACAGCTGACCGCTGACTTGGCTACGCATGTCTAATTCTCTTTTATTGCCCAATAAACCAGCATAGATTCTCTCCTTTTGGAACAGGAGAAAAGTCCAGCACACCCACATGAGCACTAGCGGGAAAGGCTACCCAGGCCCCACTTCGCATGTACTGTTCCCTGCGTTATCACTGCCAGGGCTGTGACACTGCCCGGCCATGGGAGGTAACAAAGCAGCCTGCCCCAGAGTACCCTAGAGGTGCACACGCACTGTACTAACACACTGAGGGGGACAGATTCTATTTATTTCTTCTTTGGGCACCTCAGCCTGCCCTGAGCATGGGGATGGTGTGGCAGGTGGTGCCTGGAATTGAACCACAGTCCCCTGTGGCTTCCTAACCTTGCCTAAGCAGGAGCTTTAACCCACTGAGCTATCTCGCTGGCCTCAACTGAGAGAAATTTAAAAATCTCCAAGGAAATGCTGTTGAAGGCTCTAACTTCACAGCAGGAGCCCAATATCCAAGCAAAGAATGTACATGTGGGATACTGGGATTAGATATTTCTTAAATTATAGGTAATCTAGTTAGCTGTCGAAAGCATTAGAAAGCAATCAATAAGAGGCAAACACATTATGAACATTAATTACAAATACAATCACATGTTTTATCTTTTGACAAAAACTACCAAAAGCTCCAGGACACGCTGGCCTGTTTCTTCCATATGGAATACCCAAAGCAAAGAATCAAACAAAGTGATGAACAGTTTGTTTGTTTGTTTGTTTGTTTTTGCAGGACCGAGGTTCGAACTCATGACCTTGCACTTGCCAGGCAGGCACTTGTGCAACGGAGCTATCTCCCCAGCCCCAGTCATGAGCAGTTTTAAGACCAACTTAGCTATAGCAACTTTCCTGGAATTCCTTCCATAATTATGTTGCTTTTAGGATATTTCTTTATAGGGTCTCAGGGTATAACTCTGGTAGCACAGTGCTTGATCTGGGTTCAATCCCAAGCAGAACAAAATAAATGAGTAAAAGTATAAAGGTGTATCACACACAGAACTCTGCCAACTCTAACTGGTGCAAACTGCACGTGCTATAGCATGAGCTGAGAAAGATGGTAACAAGCTGATAGTATAGGTGATGTAAACGGTGATGGGAGAACTGGAAGGGAGGGGAAGGGGAGGGGGAGGGGGAGGGGAGGGAGGGGAGGCGAGGGAGGAGGAGGAGGATTAGGGAAAAAACCCAGCATGTAATATGTACAGATACAACTCCCCAAGATGATGGTAAACTGTGTAAATTACAAACAAGTCCTAACAAAATTAAATTTTATTTATTTATTTATTTATTTATTTATTTATTTATTTATTTATATTTTTGAGACAGGATCTCACTATGCTGTTCAGATAGATCTTGATCTCACTTTTGTAGCCCAGGTTGGTCTCAAACTCGCATTGATCCTCCTGACTCAGCCTCCCAAGTGCTGGGATTATAGGCATGTGCCCACCACGCCTGGCTCTATAAAATTAAATTTTAGAAGGATCACTCTAAGTTTTTTATAAAGCCTTTATGCCCAGCCCTTAAGCACTGCCTGGCTCATGCCTTGACACCCCGTGTGGCAGAAGGCAGCAAGACCCCTGCGGCTCACACAGCGCCCACAAGGGCCAGGCAGGGGCAGTGGTCACTCAGCCTCAACATGAGGGCCATTGCAGGCTTATCGTACTTTCTTTCTGTTAACTCTTTTTTCATTTTTTAAAGACTACAAAATAGTGATAGAAAAAAAAACAGCATTAGAAATGATACAAAATTTCACTGAAGAAAGTAATAATTCAACAATGGTTGCTATATTACATGATGCTATCTTCAAATTAGTTGTTCAGATAACCAGATATAAACATGCAAGATTCATTTAAATTAAAAAACAAAACAAAATATAGCAAAGAAGCTATAAGAAATTCAAGCAGATAAAATAAGAGTAAAAAGAAAAAAATTAAACATTAACTGCTCATTTCAAAAGCTAGCAGAAATTGACACTAAAATTATCCAAACTATTCTGCATATGTACCTAAGTACATATTTCCCTTATTTATTTAAAAAAAAAAACAAGAACAGAGATGCTTTAAGAAATTTAAAAAATAAATAAAAATTAATAAAAACAAAAGCAAAAAAAAAAAAAAAAAAAAAAAAAAAAAAAAAAAAAAAAAAAAAAAAAAAAAAAAAAAAAAAAAAAAAAAAAAAAAAAAAAAAAAAAAAGTACCAAAAAAGAAAGAAATTCAAAATAGGAAAGAAATGAGTAAATAGAAAAAATTAAGCATTGTATGTTCCTTTCAAAAGATCAGCAGAAATTGACAATGCAGTTATCCAAATTATTCTGCATATATACACAAATATATTTTATCTTATTTCATTTATCCTTTTTCATGTATTTATTTGCCATTTGTATTTGATTTATTTGATTTATTGTTATTCTTAAATTTTTTATGTATAATTTTCTGACCTACAGTGACAGCTATCGCTCACTATTTTAGTTACCTTCACATGACACTGCATGGCAGAGAACAAATGTCACCACAACATGACAAGAACAGGAACCACTGGCCCAGGGAGCCCGCAGAGAAAGCCGTTTGCAGGCCACGATTAGGAACTCCCCATGCACCAGGCCAGAATGGGAGATGCTGGGGCTTCCTGACGTGCCCCACGCGGGCAGGCTGAGCTGCTGGGGGGCGGGGTGGGCTGCGAGTCACTGCGCAGCACAAAAAGACTCTGCCTCTTCATACCCTGCACTTGATGTGTGCGCCTGGAGCCCAGGATGGCCCCACCTCTTAAGTTATCATCAGCCTATCACCGTATCTTATGGAAAAATCCTTTCTCCAGAGTCAGGCACATAGCACAGCAGCATAAGCACCTGCCTGGCAAGCACAAGGTCCTGAGTTCAATCTCGATTTCCACAAATGGAAAAAGAGAGAGAGAAAGAGAGAGAGAGAAATTTGTTTGTCCCTTATGAATTATAATACATCTATTTTTTCAATATTTTGTTGTGGATACATCTATCTATGAAAAATTTTAAGCATTTCTAATTAGACAGCTTGAGTGCTACTAAGTACATCCATGTAGTTGTGTGGCTACCACGACTACCCTCTCTGGACGGTATTCTTTTATTAAGCAATGGCTTCCTTGAATCTCCTGCCAGCTCAGAATGACCACAAATCCACTGAAGGAGTTCAGATGATGTCATACCAAGCCATGCGATATCGGCTGAATTATTATTTTAAGGTGGAAGTTACTGAGGAAGCAAGCTTAAGAAGAGCTCTCTGCCCTCCCTCGTTCTGCCTAAAACCAGCGCAAGACCCTTTGTAGCTATAACTTAGGCGTCTATTCACAAAGGTGTTTTCCTGTCATGCTAGAAAACCTAAGGCAGCACCAAGATTGTCGTCAACCCGTCAACCTTCACTCAGTCCACATTTCTTGCCCATCTTCCTATGGGTTAGCACTCCAGGAGCCCAAGTCATTTAGTTTTTTCTAGTCAAATCCCATGATGCATCAGTCACCCCTTACTAAATGTCATATAAGGGCTGGAGGAATAGCACCGCAGTTTGAGTGCCTGCCTGGCAAGCACAAGGCCATAGGTTCAATCCCCAGTACCCTGTGCCATGCCAGCCCCAGAACTCCGGGCACCCTCAGTTGTTCACTGAAACTGGGCCTGGTGGAGCACACCTGAAGTCCCAGTACTGGGGAGACTGAGACAGGAGCATCACCATGAGTCTGAACAATACAGTGAGACCCTGAATTAATAAAATAAAATAAAATACTATATAAACCTAGATCTCCATATCCTCACCAACAGTTTGGGTTTTGGCTCTTTCTCCTTTTTATAATAAAAACGTTAGTTTGTAGGAAGTGGTATCTCCTATATTTTATATTTTTATTGTCCTAATAATCCGTGATGCTGATGGCCTCATGTATTCAATTTATGGCTATTTTATTCCCTTACTTTTAGCTGCATCTCCTTATTTTTTGCTTTTTTTGAGACTGAAGCATAATTCAAATATGATAAGGTACCTATATTTATTTATTATTAATTTTTAGGTATTTGGGTTTTTTTTAATTTTTTTCTTGTTTCAGAACTTTTGTTTGTTTGTTTGTTTGTTTATTTGTTTTTATGATCGGCTCAGCCTGCCCTGAGGGCAGGGCTGGCGCAGCATGTGGTGCCGGGGATCGAACCGGTACAACATCTCACTATGCAGCTTGGACTCAGTGACCCTTCTGTTTTCAGCCTTCCCTGCACAGGGATCACAGGCATGTGTCACCATACCCATTTTCAGTGGCTGGCTCAACATGCTAGGGTGTGGGGAACCTGCTACGGGCAGGTGGTGCCAGGGATTGAACCCCGATCCTTGTGCTTATCTAAGCAGGCACTTAGTCCACTGAGCTATCTTGATGGCCTTTAAAGTATCCATATTTAAAGCACACAATTTGATAAATTTTGGCATAAGTACATGCCTTTGAAACTATCACTATGCATTAAAAGAATGAACATGTCCACCACCTCTTGAGTTACTTCCTGTCCCTTTTTAATCCCTTCTTCCACATTTCTCTCTTTATTTCATCATAGGCAACCACTGACTGGCTTCTTTCTGTGCTACAGATTGCTTGACACTGATTAGAACTTCACACACATGGACCCACAGAGCACGTATGATTTCTTCTATTTCCTAGCACTCCACGTATTTATCCTGAGGTTCGTCTGCGTGGCTGGTGGGCTAATAGTTAATTTCTTTATTGCTGAGCAGTGGTTTTCCATGTGCACACGGCACATAGTATGGACATATTTGCCTGTGGATGGATATCTAAGTTGTCCTAGTTGTCAATGGAGCAGCTATAAATGTGTAAATCTTTGCCGCAACATTCCTTCACATGTATCTCAGGTAAATACTGAGGAGCACAGTGGCTGGGCCCTGTGGTAGGTGTATGTTTAACTGGGCAACTGTTGAGTGGTAATGCCTTTGTGCTGCATGGCGAGGTTCTTCAGTGACTACACAGAGCACTGAGGCTGGCTCAGGGCTGTGGTAGCCACAAGTCCGTCTGTGGTAGGCAAGCCGGAGAGCTAGAGAAGCTGGCGGTGTTGGTCAGTCCATGCCAAGAGCCCGCCTGCGCACACCGAGGGAAGAATTTTCTTCTGAGACCAAAAGTCTGATAGGTGTGACGGTGCTGCTCCTGGTACAAGTCTCAGAGTCCGAAGGCTGAGAACCAGGAATGTGAAATCCAAGAAGAGAGATGAAGCAAAAAGAGAGACCAGGCACCGTTGCTCTGCAGCATAGGAAGGATGGCTTAAGGGAAGGGCAGGAATCAGCAAGGCCACATCTTTTGCAAGGTTGAAGGAGTACACTGCAAAGCTTTCACTTGGAAAGAGGGCATGTGGGCTCCCTACTTGACGAGGGCCACCCAGGGGATGGGCTTCGCGGGACTCTTTCCACAGTGTTCAGCTGTCCAGGCACACACAGGTCTTCGCAACCATCATTGCAGGGGATCTGGCTGGGCTTGAGCTGGTAGCAGACCCTGACATCACGTACACGGTGCCGGTATTTTAGGCATGGAGAATACAAGAGTTCTGACGTCCTGGAGGCTTTCAGCCAGATATCATGGGACCTGGCGACCAGGCAGTGTGCTGCTAAGAGAGCAGTACTGGACGCTGTAAGAACGAAACTGAAGGTGCAGGGGACACCCCAGGAAGTCGGAGAGGTCAGGAGCATGGACTCGGATGAGGAAAGCTGTCAGCAGTGAGCAGAGGGACCCCAAGAAAGACGCCATGAGGGCTGCTGCGCCCAGCCGTGTTCCAAGGAGGGGGCTGCCCGCCCCTTTCGGAGCGCGCGTCTTGCTCTGGTGCTCGACATCGATCTGTAATATTTAAACTTTGCCCTGCCAGGTCTGGTCTTGCATCCTTGTTTCTTCCTAGCGCCCTATTCTTACCTTTCAGAATGAGAACGTTTACCCTGTGCAATCATCATACGTGGCAGCCGTTCAACTGTTTTTGATTTTTCCAGGGGCTCCCAGCTAAGACTTTACCTTGAATCTCAGAGGAGACCTTGGACTTGCCTTCTCGGCAGTGCTGGAACTGTTGAGTTTCGCACAGTTAGAAATGGACTAAGTGCATAATGAGGTAGAAATGAGTCTTTTGAGAACCCAGGGCAGTCTGCTGCTCTGAACCTCCGTCTCCTGCAAAGAGCATGGGCAAAACGTAGACAAATGTTTTCTGCCTGAGAATAAAACACATGATCTCTAGTCTGACAACAATGTGGTTCTTGTTCCCAACTAAAACCCTGAGCGTGGCATTTGTGTCACACTCAGGCCCTTGCACTAGCCAGGCGGGCTCCGACATCACTCAGCTATCTCCCCAGCTTGATCACCGTTTCTAGCGGCACTTCAGTCTTCTCAGCAGAAGAGAATTTGCCATCAAGCTCAGCTACTAACATTCTAACACCTCGCTAGCTCCTGTCTCCAAACCTTTCCAGACTCCCGCAAACCATTTTCAAAGACTTTTGAACGACATATTCATATATAGTCACAGCAATGACCCTCATCTTGAACCCAAAGATCTGTCTTAGTCATATTCCCATTGCCAAAACCAATATGCAATATTTGCTCCTTTTCTACGTATTTAATACAGAGCCTACGGGATCTCACTACACAGATCAGACTCGGAATGATCCTCCCATTTTCAGCCTCCCGAGTGCTAGGATTACAGGTGCACACCACCGCACCCAGTGTCAGTCACCATTTCAGTGCACCCTGGGGGCAGGACCAGCACAGCATGCCAGAGATTGAACCCCGGGCTCTGAGTCCACCTACGCAGGTGCATTGGTCTGCTGAGCCATCTGGCTGGCCCAATATTTGCTTCTTAAAGGAGTTGAAGTTCCTTTGGGCTCACATGTTCAGCCCGTGGTTGGCTGGTTCCAACGTGGGACTAGCATAGCAGAGAGAATCTGCTCACCTCAGGATAGCCAGAGAGCAGACAGAAACGGGAAGAGGCCAAGAGGGAGATCTGTCCCTGCTGCAGTCCAGCTCTTCTGACCAGGCTTCACCTCTAACTGCACGTTGAGTTCTGAACTCAGGAGATAAATTCACTGCTGAATTTTGCTCCCTCATGATCCAATCACTTTCAAGAACCCCACCTCTGAACCCATGAGGCTTTGAAGGGACATTTTATACCTAAACTATAACAGATACATAAGCGAAAATGATGGCAAGTTTGTGGACTAGTGTGAAGTTTTTCTAACAACTCTTGTGGTTTCCATCTTGGGGATTCCCTACCCTTTCCTGAGCTTTCTGTCATGGAATTTCGCCAGGCTCCTACCCTAAGGGTATTGACTTTGGCAGTGAAAGAGGAAGAACGGCTGTCAAGTTTTCACATAGCAGGAGCTGGCTGTCCCCAAAAGGGGCCCTTGCAGAGTTCAAGGCTGAGCGCTTAGCCTGGCTGGGCAAGAGAGCCTGCTCATCCTGGCACTCAGGGCCTGTGTCTTTCTGTGAGGGAGGAAAACATGAACCATAGGCAAGGCACGAGTGCTTCGGAACATATGTTAAGGGCTGACGAGACAGCTCAGGGGACTGAGCACCTGCTTTGGCTAGTGCAAGTCCCACAGGCTGCACTGGCTCTGCCCCTGGTGTGTACTCAGCCAAGGAAGGATAGGTTTAATTGGAAGAACATAGAATGCTTCTCTCTCCTACGTCTGACCACCACCACTATCACCACCACCACCACTATCACCACCACCACCACCAAATGGCTCGAATGTAATCGACACAGACTTCATCTGGGAAGGAGGTCTCAAGGAAACCCCAAGACAACGGGGAAAACAAAAACAAAAATAACAGAGGAACCTGGATATCTTTATAGCTAACTAAATCCACAGCAAAAAGTAAGATACTCAGTTCCCAGCCAGATTAGTACAAAACTTTACACTAAGGGCCTATGTACCTCCAGGTCTAATTATGCAGTAGAATATCTAGCTTTCAAAGACAACAATTAGACTGTATACCAAGAACAAGAGAAGAAAACATTCAGAAGAGACAAAGAAATCATCAAAACCAAATTCAGACAGGACACAGAAGTAGAATTAGCAGGGCATCCAACAAGCAGTTTAAAATACTACAGTTCCTAAGAATCCTTGAGCAATGAATTTCAGAAGTTCCCACAGATACATGCAGAAGCCACACATGTTTAAGTGCCTTATATAAATGGCACACTGTTTGCATGTGCCCTATGTACATTTTCCCATGTACTTTAAACCTCAATGATGATGATGATGATGATGATGATGATGATGATGCTGATGATGATGATGCTGATGATGGTGATGATGATGATGATGCTGATGATGATGCTGATGATGGTGATGATGATGCTGATGATGGTGATGCTGATGATGGTGATGATGATGATGATGCTGATGATGGTGATGCTGATGATGATGCTGATGATGGTGATGATGATGCTGATGATGGTGATGCTGATGATGATGCTGATGGTGGTGATGCTGATGATGATGCTGATGATGATGCTGATGATGCTGATGATGGTGATGCTGATGGTGGTGATGCTGATGATGATGCTGATGATGGTGATGCTGATGATGATGCTGATGATGATGTTGATGATGATAATGCTGATGATGATGCTGATGATGCTGATAATGCTGATGCTGAAGATGATGATGATGAGTTTGGTTGTCGCAGAGTCTCACTATGCAGCTTGGAATCCTGGTGACCCTCTCCCTTTCAGCCTCCCTAACACTGGGGTTATAGGCATACCTCACCACACCCAGACTCTGGCCAGCTCAGCCCATCCTTCAGGGGAACTGGCACAACATGTGATGCCAGGTGTGCAACCATGGTCCCTTAGCTTGTCTAAGCTTGCCTAAGCAGGTGCTTTAGTCTGAGCTCTCTCTGGCCCTAAATCACCTTTAGATTACTCATGATATCAAAAATGCATACTCTTATAATCTCTCATAAATATATATCTTATTTTTGGCCATTTTTCTAATAGCTCAGTTAATTATTAGCATTTTAACACAATATTTTAATTAATATGTGTATATTGCCTTTTAGACATAATACACTTATAGACTATAGTATAGTATAAATATAAATGTTATATGCACTGAGAAACAAAAACAAATGCATGCAAATTCATTTTCTTGTGATATTAACTTTATTGCTATGATCTGAAGCTAAACCCCCAAGATCTCTGAGTTCTACTGTGTCGTTAAGGGTGAATGACAGGGGCACAGGTCTGTCCATGTTCAGGCCAGATGAAATATTTTCTCTTAGTATTTTGATAGACATTTGGTTCAACCACTGGATGTAGAAGCTGGCTAGTGAGGTCCAGCTATAATTATGACAGATACCATAAAATCTCAAATAGGAAAGTAGACAATATGCAAGAACATATGGGCAACACATACAGAAAGCCAAAAACTAAGAAAGAACATAAAGGAATGGCCAGAAAACAAAAACACTGCAAATGATGAGAAATGCCTTTCACAGATTCATTAATGATAGACATGGCTGAGAAAGGAATCAAAGGACTTTTTTTTTCAGTACCAGGGATCAAACTTGGGACTTGACACTTGCCAAGAAGGTGATTATGTTGCTGAGCTATCTCTCTGGCCCAAAGAACTTCAAGATAAGGCGATAGGAATTTCCCAAGCTGAAATGCAAAGAGAAAAGAACAACAGCAATAAAAAATCAAAACTCCGGGACAGTATCAAAAGCTGTAAGTTATACACAATTAGGGAACCAGAGAAAAAAGAAAGAGAACAAAGCAGAGAAATATTTGGAGTAATAGTGGCTGGGAACTGTTTCAAATCAAAAGCGCAAGTCAAACACAGACCCAGGAAGACTAGAAAACTTCAAGTAGGATAAGCACTGTGAAACGCACACCCAAGGGGACCAGGTCTCGCCGCAGGAAACAAGGAAGAAAACCTCAAAGCACGTCAGAGGAGGTGGTTCTTGCCAAAGCCGAGTCTGAACCACTGAGTAACAAAAAACAAGAGCTACAGTAGCCATCTTGGGAAAAAGATAGGCATGTAAAGGAGGAGTAGCACAAATAGAGCGCTAAAAGAATATTTCTGATTGGGTTTCTATTTCCAGCAAAATTATATTTCAAAAGAAAAGGAGAAATAGACAAAAACTGAGGAGAAATGTACCTCTGGCAGACCAGCCCTATAAAAAATTCAGAAGAAGTTACTGGGAAAATGCATGTATATTATGCATAATGAAAATACACACACAAAAAAAAGAAAGAAAAGATAGCCAGGCATGGTGGTGCACGTCTGCAATCCTAGCACTCAGGAGGCTGAGGCAGGAGAATCAGTGCGAGTTCGAGACGAATCTGGGCTACAAAAGCGAGTTCAAGGCCAGCCTCAACTGCATAGCGAGACCCTGTCTCAAAAAGACAAAAAAAACAAAAATACACATAAAATGAAATATATATAATAAAATAATACATAGATAATGAAAAGTACAGAAGTGAAGAAATAAACTACCTTTTTCTTTTTGAAAAATTGATTTAAAATTCTCTTCTTAAAGTGACACTAATAACAATATATAAGGTCATCATAACATATGGACAAGTGAAATTAACCGTGGCAATATCACAAAAGACAGAGAGAAATGAGAACATCCTGTACTAGGTCTCTTCATCACATGCATAACTTGAGAATGGGCTTAGGCTAGTTCAAGGATGTATTATGAGTCACAGGGAAGCCAGTAAAATCTTATTTAACAGAAATAATTGACCAGCTCAGAGATAAACTGGAACCACATAAAATGTTCAATTAAAATCAAAGATAGGGGCTAGGGGAATA
>PVJA010035985.1:0-21447 GCA_004027025.1 Myocastor coypus | reverse complement strand
CGCAGCGATCCTCCTGCCTCAGCCTCCCAAGTGCTGGGATTACAGGCGTGAGCCACCACGCCCGGCAAATAAAAAAATTCTTAAAAAAAAAAAAAAAGAAGCAAGGGAAGACTGGCTCAAGGGAAAAACCAGCACAACACACCAAAGTAAGCAATGCAGGGAGGAAAACAGAGACCAGCCCTCCACCCAGCTGCTCTCCTCTGCCAAGGGAGCGGACTCGGTAGCTCAGGAAGACTATTCAGCAGTAGCTTCCAACAAGGAACCTTCAGGGCAGTCACTCAACAAACTCACTAAAAGACCTACTGTGCATCAGATGTCACATCAAGTATTAGAATGACAGATGGGAAAATTCTGTGGGCACCAGTATAATTCAAGCAGAAGCCAACATTGCTAAACTGGATCAGGTGCAACTAGCAGTGCTTGCCATACTATTCCATCTCAGCCTGGCGTAGTGGCACATGCCTGTAATCCCAGCACTCAGAGGCGGAAGCAGGAGCACTGTGCCAAGTTTGAGGCCAACCTAGGTAACAAAGTGAGTTCAAGGCCAGCCTGAACTACACAGTGAAACTGTCTCAAAAAAAAAGCCAAAAATGGGGCCAGTGAGATAGCTCAGCAGACTAAGCGCCTGCTTAGGCAAGTGCAGGGACCAAGGTTCAACCTCCAGCACCACATGCTGGTGCCAGCCTCACCCCCAGCCCGCTGAGCCAGTCACCACTTGTAATCCCAGCGCAGGAGGATCACTGCAAGTATGAGCTGTGTAGTGAGGTGTAGCGAGACCCTGTACCAAACACATTAAAAATTTGCATTTTTTCTCAAACGTCAAGATCCCCCACTCCTTCCAGAGCAAATCAATGCGCTGTGCCCCCAGTGCCTTCAGCCACCACTCAGCTTCCAGCTCCCATACTCACAGCGACCGCGCGACCTGCTTGAGGTTGTCTGTATTCCGAGGGTTGAGAATAGCGCACGTCTGAAACAGCTCCAGGGATTCTTGGATCTTCCCTTCCAGGCGTAATATCAGTGCTGCCAGGAACAGAAAGACGAGGAAAGCACGGCCCAGCGTCAGAGGGAGGCAAGCAATCATCTGGTGACAACTGCGTTTCCCACAGATGCCACTCTGGACACAGGAAGAGCCAACAGAGCCATCAGCACCAACCCTCCAGCCTCGCCAAATCCACAGGTTTCTTTGCAGGTGACCCCAGAGGCTAGTCACACAGGTGGGGCAGGCAAGCTTCCCCTCAGGTGATCCATTTACTACAGCAATGCAGCTGCCCATAGTCTGCAGAGCGCAGCCCAGTTGGTCTGAGGGCGGGGGGCATCTGAGGCCCTGGGAGCATGGGCAGCCCTGCGTGTCTGAGTCCTCAGCACAGCAACCGACCAAATCAATGGTTCTTCTTAGGCTTACGTTTGAAGAATTTACCAGGGTCTAAAAGCCTCAAACTTGTGATGTTGAAAGCAGAATAATGCTTTGTCAAGGTGTCCTAAATGTGTCACTGTCTTAACTGTACCAGGCAATGATGCATTCATCTGAAAACTATAAATGCAGTAAATGGTGAACAAAACTGTTCATGAATGCCAGACATGGTGGCACACGTGTGTAATCCCAGCACTCGGGAGGCTGAGGCAGGAGGATTGGCGCGAGTTTGAGACCAGCCTGGGCTACAAAAGTGAGCTCAAGGCCAGCCTGAATTGCATAGCAAGACCCTGTCTCAAACAGGAAAAAAAAAAAAAAAAAATTATTCATGAACACCAGAGAGTCAAAAAGCAAACCCCTGGAAAAATTCAGGACAGTACTTTCGGCATTAAAGTCAAGTATGGCAGCATGTGCCTGCCACCCCAGCACCCGGCGGCTGAGGCAGGAGGTGTGTAAATGAAGGCCAACCTGCACTACACAGTGCGACAGTGGCTCAAAACAAAAGAACAAACTTGAAGACAGTGCTTTGTAGATCTGGTTTCTTAAGAGTTCTTCCTGTCCACTGCATCATCCTATATATCAACAGGCTGCTTTTCTTCATCCTCATGGGGCTCAAAACATCAAGATATTTCTTGAGCCAGTGAGATGGCTCAGCAGTCTAAAGTGCTTGCTTAGGCAACCGCAGGGACCACGGTTCAATCCCCGGTGCCAACCCCACCCGAAGGACAAGCTGAGCCGGCATAATATATGTGACATTTCTCATCTTAGCTGGGCTCTAAGGGGCCTCTTTTTTTTGCCAATCCAACAAGATGTACTTTAAAGATCCAGAAACATGTTTTTGTTGGAGTAGCATTACAAGTTAATATCAACTTTGCTCTTTTTGTTGTTATTGTAGTTTGGTTTGGTTGAGGGAAATTGAACTCAGGATCTTATGCATACTAATCTCATATCCTACCACTGAGCTACAGCCCCAGCCCTTACTTAGCTTTGTAACTTAAAAGTAACATGTTTTCAATCAGTACAGAAGTTTTATGTAAAGAACAAACAAAAAAATGGGTGTACTGTAGTATACTGAACTTGATTTCTACTACTGGACATTTAAGTTACTTTTAGTTTCTTTCAATTATAAATAATATGATTGAACATTTTGTGTATGTGTATCATATGTACAAATCTCTGATAAATTCAGAGTACATAGTATTTAAATACATTACTATATACAAAATTATCAACTAAGAGAAAGTTTTCATGATGGTAAAGAATTATTAAGAATAAAACAAAACAACAAAAAAAAAGAATAAAACAGGGGCCTGGCAGGATGACTCAGTGGTCTAAAGCGCCTGCTTAGGAAAGCTTAGGCGGCTGCAGGGACCGCGGTTCGATCCCCGGCACCACATGCTGCGCCAGTCCTGCCCTCAGGGCAGGCTGAGCCGGCCATAAAAATAAATAAATAAAACAAACAAAAGTTCCAAAACAAGAAAAATAAAAAATTCTTAAAAAAAAAAAAAAGAATAAAACATAACAGGGGCCCAGGAGGATGGCTCAGTGGTCCAAAGCGCCTGCTTAGGAAAGCTTGGGCGGCTGCAGGGACAGTGGTTCGATCCCCAGCACCACATGCTGTTCCAGCCCTGCCCTCAGGGCAGGCTGAGCCGGCCATAAAACTAAATAAATAAACAAACAAAAGTTCTAATAGGGCCCAGCGAGATGGCTCAGTGGTCTGAAGCACCAGCTTGGGAAGGCTTGGGAGGCTTCAGGGACCTCAGTTCGATCCCCAGCACCACACGGTGTGCCAGCCCTGCCCTTGGGGTAGGCTGAGCCGGCCATAAAAATGAGTGAATAAACAAACAAAGGTTCTAGGAATCCTAAGTAAGCATCCATTTGCAAAAGCCCTGGCCAGAAACGAAACAGCAGCTCAATGTTTGGCAATACTCTTCCAGGTTAGGTCTGTATGTCCCCAAGCCTCCCAAGCTCCTAGGTAGGTCTCTGGCAGGAAGCTGGCTGGCTATGTGGCTATTAGGAGGTGGGGCCTGGCAGGAAGAGGGTGGCCCTGGGCTTGGGCCTAGGGTTCAGCTCCTGCTCCTCTAGCCTCTCCACTTCCAGTCCGCCAGGCCCTGAGCAGCTGCAGCCCTGTGCCCTGCCACCTGACCTGGAGCCCACAGAGCATGGACTGAAACCTCTCCAAACCAAGAGACAAGTACACCTGTCCTGTAGTTCGAGCACTGTGTCCTAGTAACAAGGAGAGTGACTAGGATGATAGCAATCATTTCTGAAATCAAATTCTGAAAAAAAAAAAAAAAAAAATCATACTCAATAGGGCCACAGAGCTAGCTCAACAGTCTAAGTGCCTGCCTACGCAAAGGCAAGGATACACCCCCAGACACGCTGAGCTAGCCCTCGAGACCAGGGTGGTGGTGCACACCAGTAAGCCCAGTGCTGGCAGACTGAAACAAGAGGATCAGTGTGAGCATAAGCTGCATAGTGAGACCCTGCACCAAATACATCAGGGAGGGGGGGAAATATATATATATACACACATATACACATACATACACTAAACAGACATCTGTGGTGCATTTACTTGAAGTATTTCATGCATTGGCCTTTTTCAAGAACCCAGACCAGGCTGGGGAGATAGCTTCATGGCACTAGTGACTGCCTGGTAAGTACAAGGTTGTGAGTTTGAACCTGGTCACACACACACCCAGGCCAGCAATTCTCCAGTAAGAAGGAAAGAAATATGGGTCTTACCTTGGACATAGATAGCATATTCACAGAGTCCTTGGGTTTCCCGAAGCTGTTCTTTGATAACAGTCTGAAAGAGGGAAAAAGTTACCTCAGAGTAGAAGTTAAGCATAAAAAAAGGCAGATGTGGGCAGAGCACACATGGACAGAGGGCACACATAAGAGGCCTGGGACAATGACAGTGACTGATAAGCAGTTCATTCAAGGGCCAATCAAATAACTCAGCGGATTAAAGCACCTGCAAGCAGGCGCAGGAGCAGGGGATTTGATCCCCGGGCCTGCCATGCCAGCCCCACCCCAGGGGCACACTGAGACAGCAATGGAGACAGCGTAGTGGCATGCGCCTATAATCCCTATACTTGGAAGGCTGAAAACAGGAGAATCACTAAGAGTCCAATCTATGTAGTGAGACCTTGTAGACCCCATAGACCCTGTCCTAATTACAGAAAAAAAGACAAACATAAAAACCCATATATATATAATAATGAGCCTTACCATGAAAGAATTATAAAACTATTTGAAATACCACAGCCACTTATGCAAAGATGTAAAAACCCCAGTGACTTACTGACCCAACCCCTGTCTCCCCCACACAAATGATGTGGACTTAAAAAGACACATGGGTCCACGGGGACCAACCCCATGGCCTAGTGAGACCAGGCCAAGCACGGAGGCCAGGGACAGTTGACCACGATCTGCCAACTGACAGCACGGGGCCGTGCACGGTCATCCACCAGCCACCGGCTGCCCTCTGCCATCACCCCCCGTGCAGCTGTACCTTGCATGCCTCGTAGTCCTTCCGGATGTAGTGCAGGTGGATCAGCCAGTTCAGCTTCTCAAAGCTGGGACCCTCTGGAGCTGAGAGCACATTCGACACAATAAGCAGCACGGTCAGCGTTAGATTTTGTCCTGGGCTCTGCTCTCACGTCTAAATTAAATGCAAGGCCACTGCAGCCTCACGTCCACCTCTTCCTGCTGTGAACCATAAGGTGCTGCGCAGCAGAAACACCAGCAACGCCTGTCTGCTGTGTGTTGGGTGCCTGGCTGTCTATGATGTCAATTTCTAGGCTGGCAACCTGGCCTGAAAAGCACAAAGCGTCATCCTTTGTTTTCTTTTCTCCCTCTCTCCTGGCTGATCAATTTCAAGAATATTTCTAACTAAACCTTTAGAAATGGCCCTAATAGGAACCTGTGGACTTGTGCAGGGAGGAAAAGCAATCATGGAAGAAAAGCAATCACAGAAAACGTATGATCTGTTCCTTGCCACTTACTCAAAGGCAGAAATGTAAGATGCTTGCGAAATTCTCTGACAAATTTCTTCTCTATGGCAGAGGGAAGAAAAGGAACTGGGATCATCTTCAAAGAATAAAGAGTGCAGGGAGGGCGAGGAAGGACTAGGACCGGAAAACATGAAAAGGAGACTTCGGGGCTGGGGAGATAGCTCCGAGGCACAAGTGCCTGCTGGGCAAGTGCAAGGTCGTGAGTTCGAACCCTGGTCCCACCAAAAAAGAAAAAGAAAAGGAGACTTCAACTCATTTTTTGATGCTGTTTCTCAAAAATCAAAAGGCCTTCAAGTAAACAAAACACTATGCTTTGGTTTACTAAATCTGGCTGATGCATCCACACCATATTATTTTTATTATGTCTGAGACTTCCCTGGTTTTTAAAAATGTAAAAGAAAGGGGACAGCAAGGGAAAAGAAAGAGGGCAATGATTTGCAACCAGTGTTGTATGTCCCAGAACCCTAGAAGAAATGACCCACAGAAATCCTAAAGCTTCTATGTCTATAATCGGACTGGGGGGTGTGTGGCTTTCTGCTGGGGATGTAGCTCAGCAGCACAATACCTGCCTGGCAAGCACAAGGTCTGAAGTTCAATTCCTGGTTAAAAAAAAAAAAAAAAAAAAAAAACCCACAGCTTTCTGGGGCCCATGGCAATGTTGTCCCAACACAAAATTAAAAGTAGTAGTGCTAGGGGCCCAGCAGGATGGCTCAGTGGTCTAAAGCACCTGCTTAGGAAAGCTTGGGCAGCTGTAGGAACCACGGTTCGATCCCCGGCACCACATACTGCGCCAGCCCTGCCCTCAGGGCGGGCTGAGCCAGCCATAAACATGAGTGAATAAACAAACAAAGGTTCTGAAATAAGAAAAAAATAAATACATAAAATAAAAAATTCTTTTAAAAATTTAAAAAATAAAACTAAATGACATAAAATATGCCCACATTCTCTCCCTAGGACCCTCTTCTAGTCTCGTTCCTTCCTTCCATGACTCAGCCATTCTTATTCTGTCTAACTTGTTCCAGAATTAATTTTTTTCCTACTCAGTGGCACACAGATTGCTAAGATTAAGGATGCACAGATAGCCACGTGTGGGGGAACATGCTTGTAATCCTAGCACTCTGGGAGGCTGAGGGAGGAGGATCACACATTCAAGTCCATCCTGGGCAACTTAGCAACTCTGTGAGACTCTATCTCAAAATAAAAATAAAAATAAAAAGCTGGCTTCATATGCAGCTCAGTGCAAAGGCCCTGGGTTCACTTCTCAGTATAAGTAAAGAAACAAGCATGCACGCTTCTATGTGGAAAGTGACAAAGAAGTGCACTGCAGTGAAGAAGCTGGGGCACATGGCTTCCTGAATAGTGGTCTTGCTGTGGAGTTCAGGCTGGCTCTGAACTCTCTGTGTAGCCCAGGCTGGGCTTGCTTGGTAATCCTCCTGCCTCAGCCTCCCAAGGCTGAAATTACAGGTATGAACCCTCATGACCTGCCAAAATGTAAACTTTTAGCTCTTGCTTTTTATGAAAATGAAAACCTCACAAAAGATGGGTCTTATCCCACAGTGAAGACAGGAAAAAAAAAAAAAATTCCATTCATTAGGAGGCCCAAAACTTAGCATCCCTGTTTCATTTCCCCATAATTGTCCTACTACCAACATGCATGGGACTTTGGGAAGGAGGAGTCTCCTCATCTGTGAAGTTAGCAGCCATGAGCACCTGCCTGGGGCCAGGCACTACATTGGGCCCTGGGGACTCAGAAGTGAGCCCAAGTGCTCCAGGCTCGAGGGAGCTGACAGGACGGGGCACAGACAGGTGCTGCAAAGGGACACTTCTCAATGTTTTTCTATAGAAAAAGTCAAAGCCAGGCACGAGGACACAGAGGGCAGGACCTAGACTTAACCTTCAAACAGGAAGGTCAGAAAGACCTGCAAACAGCATGCTACACAGGAATCCCAAAAGAAACCACAGCCACTGGTCTGGCTCTTATCTGTTATCATCAGCGGTTAGTTCTTCTCCAAAGTGAGAGTGCTAGAGACCCGGCTGTACGTGGCTAAGCTGCTGAACACAGGGCCCGCTGGCTGTGCTCCCAAAGAGCATATTCATAATGCTCTCGAGCCAAGATAACACAGCTGCGGTGGCCAAGGACATGGGCTGCTGACACCACCTATTCCAGGACAATAAGGCTATCAACCTGAGAGAGAAGACAGTTCTTTCAATTGGCAAAATCTGTGCTTGGAAAGGTTTGTGAACTGACTCCCAGGGTCCTGCTCGGTTCCAGCGCTTGCCTCAGTATCCTCTTTGTTTAAAAACTGAATAAATTGGAGCTGCCCAGAGAAGTTCTCCGTCTCAGTCCCCAGGAAATCTCAAGGTCCCTTAGGGGGATTTGACCCTCCTGGAGCCCTACAATCATAGCACTTGTCTCTTATTTAAACTGTTTGCCATCTACTTGCATAGGAGACTGAGGCTAGGCCAAGACCCCAATATGAGGGGATTCAAGATGCCTTAAAAACCTTTAGAGCCCGGCATCTAGTTGGAGGTTACCTGTAAACACAAAAGTAGCCAGTCTGCTATTCCACATCATTGTTCACCCCAACCCCACTCCACATGGGACAGTTGCCATGGGATAGGCAGTGCCAGCAGCACCTCCACTCTTGAGTCAGAGCACAGTGGGTGTGACCAGTACTGCCCTGGAGAAGCCTCTGTGGGGACCAGCCAAGGAGGGGACATTGGCCACCCCTTCCAGTTCCCACGCTGCCACGTGGGAAGAGTGGAAGGCTGGCAGCCTGGAAAATTCCACTCTTCTGTGACACGGCCTCCCCTCCTTCCTCCCTTCCAGACACGCTTCACATGGTTCTGTGACTGCGTTCCTTCCCACTGTGCCACGTCCCCTGGGCCAAGGCCTCCCAGGAGAGGCCCTCAGGGAAATCTGTACGCCACCTCTAACTAAGGCCAGTGCGGCTGGCCAGGTGGCACGAAGGCCACACAGAAAATGACTGTGATTCCAAGTTCCAGTCACAAATGGTTCTGAAATGACTAATGCTTCTGTGAAAACTCTGCACATAAAGCTCTCTGGGGCAAAGGGTCTCTCTCGAGCAGCTAGTATGAGGCACTCTGCAGTTTTGGGGTGCAGGAAACCAGGTGGCCCAGAAGCAGCCTTCACAGGCAAGCTATTCTGCCTCCCCAGGCCTTCACTGGACAAAGTTATGAAAAGGCTGGAAGTAGCCATTTGACAAATGCTAACTTCCTCACACCCACCAGGAATTCCAAGACTTCTCTGTCTTGGTCCAATATTCCACACATAAGGTGACAAAGCTTGACAAGACTGGAAAGGTAAGACATTTTGATTGCTATCGCTTTGAGCTCTGGATTAGTGGGTGTAAGGTGGAAACACAGAAAGCACCTGAAGTTTTGAAACGGGCACTGCAGGTGTGAACAGGTGCAGGGGGAATGAAAGGCCCTGCAGGGATCAGTGAGACCCATCATCTGAGTTAGGCACAAGAGAAGCCACAGAAAGCCCGAGGCCAAGCTGCAAGCATGGAGGGAGGGATGAATAGCAACCCCTAGCCAGTACTGGAGCTCTAGGAGGAAGCTTGAAACAAAACAGGCCTGAATTTGAACCCTGGTCCTGCAAAAAAATTTTTAAAATCCTAAAAAAAAAAGACTGGCCTGCCTGGCAGAATCAATGCAAGAAGCTTCCAGAGCCAGCCCCTCTCCCACAGCCCCAAAGTGCAGATTGGGTGCTGGCTTCACCCTGCTCACCTTCAGACCCTGCCAGAGCTGTGAAAAAAGAGAAAGAGGAGGAGGACCATCACAAGACCAGACAAGAGGGAGGCAAGTGGCTGGAAACAGCACAGGAAAAGGATCTGGAAATGTGATTCATGAATCCAAAACCAATTCAGAGCACAGTGGTTGGCGCACACCTGTAATTCAAGAGGCTGAGGCAGGAAGATTGCTAGGAGTTTGAGACCAGCCTGGGTCACATAATGAGCTCAAGGGCAGCCTGAACCACATAGTGAGATCCTGTGTCACAAACAAGGCGCTTACACACATAAAAAGAGGATGGCCAGGATGCAGGCGTCAGCCCACAAGCCCCTCCTTGAGAGGCTGAGGTAGCATGGTTGCGAGTTCAAGGTCAGGCAACCTAAACTACAGTGAGATCTTGTCTCAGAAAAAAACGATACCAAGCCCATGTGGCTTAATTAGATATCCCCAATTCTCTTTAACAACGCAGATTCCCACCAGTGTCAGGTGTGGTAGTGCACAACTGTAATCCCAGAGCTTGGGAGACAGAGGCAGAAAGATTGCTGGGAGGGCAGCAAAATAGCAGATTGAAGCACTTGTGCAAGGATCACACACAAATTCATGAAGCATTCCACATTTGTTGTTGTTGCTTTGGTATTTAGTATGGGATCTACAGGATCTCACTATACAGATCAGACTCCTAATGATTCTCCTGTTTTCAGTCTCCAAAGCACTGGGATTACAGGCCCGCGCCACCACACCCAGTCTCAGTCACCATCTCAGCGTGCCTCAGGGGTCAGGCTGGCATGGCACACCAGGGTTTGAACCCCAGCCACTGCACTCTGCCTAAGCAGGCGCTTGAGTTCACTGAGCTATCTGGTCAGCCTTCCATATTTTTTTGTTTTTCTTTTTCTTTTTGAGACAGGGTCTCATTATGCAGCTGAGGCTGGCCTTGAGCTCACTTTTGTAGCCCAGGGTGGTCTCGAACTCACACCGATCCTCCTGTCTCAGCCTCCCGAGTGCTGGGATTACAGGCGTGTGCCACCACTCTCAGCTACTAGCATTCCATATTTTTAAAGGAATAGTTAATGCTTTTTTTCTAATTTTTCGACCAGTCTTGCATACTTGTATCTGGTAATATGAACACCTAATCTGAAGACAGTGATGTACAATATAACAACCACTGCTGAATTCCTATCACCTTGTTTAGTGAAATTCTATATTGTTTCTGTTTTTCATTCTCTTCAAAAAAAAAAAAAAATTAAATGGGGGGCCAGCGAGATGGCTTAGTGGTCCAAAGCACCTGCTTCAGCAAGCTTAGGCAACCACAGTGACCGCAGTCCAATCCCCGGCACCACATGATGCACCAGCCCCACCCCCAGGGCAGGCTGAGCCAGCCATGACATACATGAATAGTTTTTTAAAAATTAAATAAATGAATGAGTGGGCCAGGATAGATCAGTAGAATAAATGCCTGCCTGGCAAGCACAGGGTCCTGAGTTCAACCCTCAGTACTACAAAAATAAATAAATGAATGAATGAACAAATGAATATTTTTAAAAGGTAATGCCTTATGACCACCTGATGGTTACTCCAGAAATACAAGGTCAGGACAATATTCCAAGTTTCGCTTGGTATAGTTCACCACAGCAACAGGGAAAGTTACTGTCTGTGGAAGGCAGGCATCACGGACAGGTGACACCCTTGTCCTCAGAGTGACAGGCCGCTGCCCTGCCCAATCCCACAGTGCCCACTGTGCCATGCATGAGGATACTGGGCGCTGACGGATGCAATGCACCCCAAATTTGTAAGAGAGAAAATGCGTACCCAAGAAAGACCCTCGCCATCATCGCACTGACAGGCCAAGTGGCCCTGCTCCTGCCAGTCCCACAGTGTCACCAGTCCTCTGCACTGCAGGATGGGACCCGCACCAAGTACCACCTGACCAAGGTAATTATAGCATAGGAGTTGTCAATGTCCCACATTAAGGGAAAAAAGAGGGTGAAGAAACCAGAAATAAATAAGTTCAGTAGGAAGCACGCTTTGCTTCACTCCTGTCTCTCCCTAGGTTCTGAAGACAGCCGATTCCCCAAGGGAGGAAGCCAGGCCCTACTCACAGCTGTAGGCTGTACTCCCAGCACCTGCTCCTGGTTCAAGGACAAGATAAGTTCTCAAGAGGAGGAGAGGCCTGGGAGCCAGAAAAGCTAAATTTAACAATGAGAAACCAGTGGCTGCTCTGGGGCGGAGACAGGAGGAAGAACTGATGGCAAGGGCTGGGGATTTGCTCAGGAGAAGACTGCGAGCATGCGGGGAGCTCTGGGCTCTGCGCCCCAGCAAAAAAAACAGGAGGAAGAGGAAGAGGGGAGCCAGTGGGAGGCCACAGCCTCAGCAATACCCAGCGAAATCTCATGGCGTGAAAGCAAACAACTTCACATCTCAGTAGCCTGAGCTGACACGGACCAACTCTCCACTGGCACATGATCCTCTTCTGGACCTGCTGCCAGTCGAACTACAGGACTGGGTCCTAGAGGAAGGGCAGGATGAACCCGGAAGAGACAATCACAAGGCAGTGGCAGATACCAAAGTGAAGCCAGGTGCATTCGCATACTCCTACAATCCCCAGCATTCAGAAAGCTGAGGCAGCAGGACTGCAGGGAGTTTGAGGCCAACCTGCCTGAGCTACAAGACCCTGTCTCATAACAAATAAATAAACAAAAAGCAAAATGATTCTTATATCCAGATATGGTCTGAGGCCTATTAGCAACTATAACAGACAATGTCAGAGTTACATCTGAAAGTAGAGATGTATGGCTCTTCCAGTAAAAGATCTATTCTTGAAAAATACCCTGTAAAGTACATTCCTGAAAGGAAATCAAACTTAATCATTAAGTGTCATTTAAGCACATTTACAGCCAGGTATGGTATGGTGGTGCACACCTGCAGTCCCAACACTCAGGAGGCCGAAGCATCAGGATTGCTGAGTTCAAAGCCAGCTTGGGCTCGACAGTGAGTTCAAGGCCAGGCTGAGCTGTATAGTGAGACAGTGTCTCAAAAAAGACAAAAAGAGGTTTTCAGGTCGGCATCTAAGGACCCCATAAATGCTAGACACAGCATAATATCTGGACTGGCACTGTTTTTCCTAACACTCGCATTTTTAAAAGCTTTAATACATGTACAATAGAAAAAAAACCACAAAGGATCAAGGATACAGAAAAATCTGTGCAAATACACACATTATAGCAACAGTGCATACAGACCTTTTTTCTTGCCAGGTTTCTGAGATTCAGCAGAGGCTGGAAACTGAGTTCTCTGAAATGACAGTTATGGTCTATGAAAGTACTCGTACTGCTTATAACTTAAAGATATATTCTAATAACCAGAATAGCTATCAATAGTCGATTAAATACATGCAAGTACAGTTATCTTAGTATGATTTCTTTAAAATGCCACATATACCTTTGCTAATGAAACTACTAATATAGAATATATACTCAAAGTAAATATCTAGGGGTCAAGGGCTCAGTGGGGCAGCACCTGCCTGGTAAGCACAAGGCCCTGAGTTCGATTCCTAGTAACAAGGAAAGAAGGAAGGAAGGGAAGGAAGGGAAATAAGGGGAGGGGAAGGGAGGGGAGGGGAGGGGAGGGGAGGGGGCAGACAATGTGCATTCATACTGTACAAAAATTATAATGTATAATATATGGATTGTTATAAAAGTGCTAAGTCCTTAATTATTTCGTATTAACATTGCACCCAATGCTGTGCTTTTCAGCAGAAACGTAATACCTGTCTGATAGATATATGTCACCTAAAGAGAAAGTGTCTAGCAGCCAATTCTAGGAGTTAAGAAAGTATACTACCTTACCCTCAAACCTGCTAGAAAACTTCCAGGTGGATGTTTATACCAACTCCCTACTTTATATATATGACAACATAAGCAAAAATAATGGCTGGAATTTTTCAAGAAGTAAAAGGTGACACTCTTAAATTCTGGCTATGCAATAAATCCCAAGCAGTAAAATGAAAATAAACACATACTTAGTACAGCAGAGGGAACTTAAGACACGCTTAAGAGCTAGGAAGTTGCTCCGGGGTACAGCACTTGCCCAGCACGTATGAGGCCCAAGGTTCTAGCTCAGCATCACACACACACACACACACACACACACACACACACACACACACACACCTTGAAAGCAGTAGAATACTTCTAGATTAGCTACAAAGCAATGACTGAGAGCTGACATCTTAAGATCTAAAATGGAAAACTATCACATCAAGACAGTGTGGATGGGGCTGGGGACATAGCTCCATGGCACAAGTGCCTGCCTAGCAAGTGCAAGGCTGTGAGTTTGAACCCCGGTCCCACAAAAACAACAACAACAACAAAAAAAACCCTATCTACATGTGAGGGCCCAGGAGATAGCTCAGCAGCATAAGCACCTGCCTTGCAAGCACAAGGTCCCAAGTTTGATCCCCAGTACCACAAAAAGGAAGCAAGCAAGCAAGCAAGCAAGCAAGGAAGGAAGAAAGAAAGAAAGAAACAAAGAAAGAAAGAAAGAAAATAACCACATACATATAATACCTACAGGTGGACGCAGAGTACAGCTCAGCAGCACACTGCCTACCTGGCAAGTGCAAGGTCCTAAATTCAATTCCTGGTACTAAAATACATGTATGCTGGGTTTTTTTTCAAGCATATAGCTAATACACAAATGAAACTAAAAGGATAGGAGAGGCTCGTCAGGAAAACAAACAAAAAGCAAACCCAAGTAGCAGCACAACACCGCAAACAGACCTCAGTACAGACTCTCAAGACTGCAGTTACCTTTAATGACAAAACTGTATTCAGTACTTAAAATGGTCAAACTGTATGGCATGTGTATTATTAGACAAAATTTCTTTTGTATTTTGAAGTGTTAGGATTGCACGCAGTACTTTTATATTACAGCTCCTCAAAACTACTTTGAAAATGTTTTAAAACTTTTTTTAGTATCTATAACTGGATTTTTTTATTTTTCAATTTATATATTTGATACAAGGTCTCACTATGCTGCTCAGACTCACAGTGATCCTCCTATGTTCAGCCTCCCCAGAGCTGGGATTACAGGCAAGCGCCACGACACCCAGACTCGGTCACGGCTCAGCCAGACCCAGGGGTGAAGCTGGTGTGGCAAGAGGGACTGGGAATTGAATCCTGTTCCCTGTGCTTGCCAAAGCAGGCACTTAGTCCACAATTATCTTTTTTTTTTTTTTTTTTTTTTTTTTTTTTTTTTTTTTTTTTTTTTTTTTTTTTTTTTTAATGTATTCAGTACAGGGTCTACAGGGTCTTACTACACAGATCGGACTCATACTGATTCTGTTTTCAGCCTCCCAAGCACTGGGATTACAGGCACACAACGCCTCTCGCACCCCCTGGGGGCAGGGCCAGCAAGGCACACCAGGGATCAAACCCTCCCTGTCTGCCTAAGCAGGAGCTTTAATCGGCTGAGCTATGTGGCTGGCCCCTCGCTGAGTTATCGTGCCAGTTTTGTTTTTTGTTTTTTTCCTGAGATAGTACCTAGTTATACAATTGAGGGTGGACTTGAGCTCACACTGTAGCCCAGGCTGACCCCCAAATTGCAGCGATCCTGCTGCTCAGCCTCTTAAGTGCTGGGCATATGCCACTGTACCTGGGTTAAACGGAGATTTTATATATATATATATATATATATATATATATATATATATATATATATATATGTCTTTTTGAGACAGGATCTTGCTATGCAGTTCAGGCTGGCCTTGAGCTCACTTTTGTAGCCCAGGCTGGTCTCAACCTTGCACCGATCCTCCTGCCTCAGCCTCTCAAGTGCCGGGTACTATAGGCATGCACCACCATGCCCAGCTTACTGGATATTTTTAACTTTTGAGAACATTTTAAGAATTTTTCTTGTGGGGCATGGTGGTGTCACAATCTACCACAGCTGCAGGTCTACTTCCAGCTTTCATTTTCAGTTTTCTCCAGGCAGGGTCTTGCTATATATTGCTATATATTCTAGAGTGGCCTCAAATAATCCTGCTACAGGCTTCAGAGCACTTGGGATTTGGGGGATCTACCACCATGCCCTGCTCAAGCTTTTGTTTACATGTACACTAAGACATCCAAGTTGAGGGGCTGGGGAGATAGCTCTGTGGCACAAGTGCCTGCCTGGCATGTGCAAGGTCATGAGTTCAAACCCTGGTCCTGCAAAAAATAATAATAATAATAAACCTTTCCACATTAAAAAAAAAAAAAACCACATCCAAGTCAACATATAGCTTTCTTTTAATGGCTGCATATTTCACACCATGGGGGAAATATCGGTGGCTTGGCAGGGTGTATTTATGTTGTTTCCAGCTTTTGCCACCAGAGACAGCAATATGCCATGCTTCAGGTGCTCATGGGAAGACAGACTTAAGGGTGGGCTGTTGAACTTTTATATTTTATAAGATGCAAGATCATTTCAAAAACAAGACAAAAATGCAAATTTCCATAGTGAGAACTGAAAAAGATGAAATTACTATAATTATAATATCACAAGCAATAAACTTGACAACAGGGAAAAAATTAGTTAATTGTAGACTTAAATGTTAAGGTCATATCACAATAAAAGCAAATGAGGAGCTGGGAAGATAGCTCAGCTAAGTGCCTGCCTGGCAAGTGCAAGGACCCAGGTTGGATCCCCAAGTACCACATGCTGAGCTGGCTCTGCATACAGCCAGCCACCCAAACTGGGCACGGTCATGCATCCCTGTAATCCCAGTGCTGGGGAGGCTGAGACAGGAGGATCACTATGAGTCCAAGCTGTGTAGCGAGACCCGGTACCAAATAAATAAAGATAGTTTAAAAGTTAAAAAAAAAAAAAAGCAAATGAGACTATAAAATTTAGATCGAATTACAGATATATACTCCAAAAGACTACTATCAAAAAACTAAAAATAGAACATATGCTATGGAACTACTAGAGATGCAGCCAAGGGACAGAAAAATCCATGTATTACAGGGAAATCTTGACTTTATGTTTATTGGCACACTATCAACAATAGCAAGATTCCAGTCTGTGCGGGTGTCCAACAGTGAATAAACAGATGAAAAAATGTGTGCATACATAGTGGAATATTATTTACCCAGGAAAATGTAAGAAATCCTATCATTCACAACATGGATGGAAAAGGGTGGGGGGCGTCTTGCTAAATAAGGCAGACACAGAAGACAAACTATGCATATTGTTGCTCTATGTAGAACTTTAAAAAAGCTGAATTCCTGAAAGTAGAACAGTAATCACTAGAGGCTGTCAAGAAGCATAGAAATGAACAGGCCAAAATACAACTGGGAAGAATAAATTACAAGGCGAGGCAGGAGGATTGCTGTGAGTTCAAGACCAGCCTGGGATACAAAAGTGAGCTCTAGGAGGCTGGGGAGATAGCTCCATAGTACAAGTACCTGTCGGTCAAGTGCAAGGCCATGAGTTTGAACCCCAGTCCCCCCCCCCCAAAAAAAAAAAGTGAGCTCAAGGCCTACTGCATAGCAAAACGCTGTCTCAAAATGACAAAAAAAAAAGAATAAATTACATTGGCCTACAGCACAGTGGGGTTACTAGTTCACTATTTATTGCCTGTTTTATACAGAGCTAGAAAAGCTGGGCACAATGGCACATGCCTGTAGTTCCAACACTGGGTGGCTGAGGCAGGAGGACCCCAAGTTCAAGCCCAGATTGGACAATTTAGGGATTTAGCAAAATCTCAAAATAAAAAATAAAAATAAAAGGGGACTGGGGTTGTAGCTCTGAGCAAGGGCCCTGGGATCAATCCCAGAGAAACAAAACTGGAAAGGACTTCGAAGGTTCCCAATCACAACGATAAATACTTAACACAGATTAACTTTAAAAATATTAATTATCCTGATTTGGTTACACTGTATCCATGTATCACCGCATAAGCCACAAAACATACAATTATTTGATTAGAGTGGGAGTAGTGAGGATCGAACCAGGGCCTTAACACTGAGCTACTGTATATTCCTTAAATTTTTGAGACGCAATCTGGCTCTGTCGCCCAAACTGGGTTCCAATTTGGGATCCTACTGTTGGGAGGACAAGGTGCTGGGATGACAAGGACCGCACGCGCCATTGCGCTCAACTACGATTATGCATTTTTGAATGTAAACCACCCACTCCAGGGTCGACCTGAGCTCCCACGGGATCCTCTGCCTCGGGAAGTTCGAGGAGCTCATCAACGCCTTGATGAGCTGAGTTCACCTCTGGCCCGCTGAATTCCCAAAAAGCCCAGAACAAAACCGCGAGTCCTGAGCCCCGGGCGGTGTCACCTTAAGGTCCTAACCCAGGATTACCAGAGACGTCAACAAACCTGTGGCACCGCCTCCCTTCCAAACCCAAAGAGAAGGGACCGAGAGGGAGCTGCCCCGTTCCAGCGCGCGAAGCGAACGGGTTCTAGAACGCGAAGCTAGCCCCGGCCCGCCAGCCCGCCACCGACCAGCCCAATAACGCCCCGCGGGCAGCAGACGCGCTAAACCACCACCCCTGCTTACCGTCGCCATCTTGACTCCGCCCACCACGCGCACTCGGAAGTCAACGTTGCCTAGGCGACAGCCAAGCGGAAGTCAAGGGAATGGAGAAAGCCGAAAGGAGTCTGCGCTGAGCAGGAGGTGGATCCCCAAACGCGAGGACGCGGCGGGGAAGCCCAGCAACTTGTAGCGTAGTGACGCAGCGCTACTACTTGTGGGTCTCAGGCGCAGGGATTCCGATGCGCCTTCGTGGAGCACGCCTACTTCAGGGAATCTAGTTTTGATTTGAAAATCAAGTCTTGAGATTTACTTTAGAGGGGAGCGAGTCAAGGATTAAATAACGGTGTTGAAAAAATGCGTCACTAAATACAAATGGCTCTTAAACGTATGAAAATAAAATGGCAAGGAAGAAAAAAAAATTGCACATACATGTATCCAGGAGATACTTACCATTGCTAGACTGGCAAAGAACGAAAATCTTCCTTGATGAAGTTGTAACTGGACACATGCATTCTTCTTCGTCGCTGGTAAGTGTGTGTGACTTGATAAAGCTACTTTAAAAGTTTGGCACTAGGACTCGAGAGATGGCTTAGTGACAGAAGTGCCTGGCTGGCAAGTGCTTGGGCCCGGGTTCGATCACAAGCGCACAACTGTAATACCAGCGCACTGGAGAGGCTGAGACAGGAGAATCACTTCAAGTTGGAGCTGCATAGCGAGACTCTGTACCAAATAAAAAGATTTAAAAACAAATAACCTTTAACTCAATTATTTCAGCTATAGGAATTTATTCTGTAGATACAGCTGTGGGAAATTCCATACACAGATATTCAGGGCAGCATTGTTTACAATAAACCAAAGCCTGAAAACAACCTGGAGGCCCAACAGCAAAAGTAAAATGCATTGTAGCAAGTTAGTACTATATAGTACATGAAAAATAAAGCGGCAACTATTTACATATTAATAAGAATTACCAGGATACATAACTAATAAACCCAAAGTGCAGAGAAATGCAGATACTATGTTAATTAAAAAAAAGTCGCAACAAAGAACAACTTGACATACATAATTACTTGTGTACTCAAAGTATTTCTGGAAAACATTCAGAATGCTCAAAGTGGTTACTTCTGAAAAGGAGAACTAAGCACCACATGTTGCGCCAGCCCCACGCCACCCCCCCTCCCAGGTGCACTGAGCCAGCCACCGAGACCAGGCCTGGTGGCGTATGCCTGTAATCCCAGTGCTGGGGAGGCTAAAAACAAGAGGATCACTACAAATCCAAGCTGTGGGGCCAGGCAGGATGGCTCAGTGGTCTAAAGCGCCTGCTTAGGAAAGCTTAGGCAGCTTCAGGGACCGCGGTTCGATCCCTGGCACCACATGCTGTGCCAGCCCTGCCCTCAGGACAGGCTGAGCCGGCCATACAAATAAATAAACAAAAGTTCTGAAACAAGAAAAAAATAAATAAAATAAAATAAAAAATTCAAGCTGCGTAGTGAGACCATGTGCCAAAAACATGAGGAAAGAAGGAAAAAGAGAGAGAGAGAGAGAGAGAGAGAGAGAGAGAACTAGGGCCAGGGACTTAGTTCAGCGGCACAGCCCCTGCCTGGCAAGAGCAAGGTCATGAGTTTGATTCCTGGTACTAAAAAATAGAGGTAATACTAGGTATTAGGTCGAAAGGAGTAGACAACTTTTTATTCCCTATCTGTTACACAGTTTGAATTTTATATTATGTGGATGAGTTTCCTATGCCAGCAGGAGAGGAAAATAAAATTAAATGAAAAGTACAGCATAACAATCATTGGAATGGTGATAAATGCTGAGGAGGAGAAACGGTGGCTGCTTAAGAGCAAACGGGAATCTGAAGGAGACTTGGTGGGCTAGGGACGTCTTTGCCTGCATAACGGAAACTGAAAAGGAGACCGAAGAGATCAACCACCGGTTTAGGAGTGGGCTGAAGGAGCGTGCAGATGAAGAAGGTGTGCACGGGCTCTGAGGATGCGGGAAGCATGGCTCATTGGCAGCAGGCAGAGGACAAGTTCAGCTGGGAAGGGAGAGAGGCCCAAGGGTGTCGGCAGGAGGTGGGGAAGCTGGAGTCCAGGAGTACCAAACCCCAAAGGTGATTGGGTTTTCCTGTAAGGGCATTTGGAAAGGCACTAGAGAGTTGTTTTTTGTTTTTGTTTTATAGAATTTTTAAATTTTATTTTAATTTTTTCTTGTTTCAGAAGTTTTGTTTGTTTATTTTTATGGCCAGCTCAACCTGCCCTTAGGGCGGGGCTGGCACAGCATGTGGTGTCAGGGATCGAACCGCAGTCCCTGAAGCCGCCCAAGCTTTCCTAAGCAGGTGCTTTCGACCACTGAGACATCCTGCCGGGCCCCGGCACTAGAGAGTTTTGAGCAAAGAACGGCATGGTCATAATGAACACTTGAAGAATTCGTGTTATCTAGAGAACACAGAATGAACTGGAGAGTGCAAAGAATTGGTCTTTTTTTGCGGGGGTAGCTTTTGGAGACAGGGTCTCAATATGTAACAGGCTAGCCTTGAGCTGATTATGTGGACCATGCTGGCTTCCAACTCAAGGCATGCTTCCTACCTCAGCCTCCTGAATGCTGATATAACAGGCACGCTCCACCACATGTGACCTAAGAATTAGGGGAAATGAAAGGACACTGCAAATAGAAGGAGAGAAAACCACATAGACCAGAGAGAGGCCAGAAGAAAGTAGGGGAAGTGAGTGAATTTCCAAGAAATCTTAGGCAAAAGGACAAGCCTCATACAGGTAACAGAACTGGATACGCGGTGCACAAAGGGAAACTCTGTCAGAGGAATGTGGCCAGGCTTCCAGCCAGAAAACAACAGGCGATGATTCGGCCCATTGCTGAGCTGGGGAGCCTCACAGGAGGAAGACTCAGGAGTCCTCTGACGGGAGAACAGGAGTCCTTCCACCGTTCAGTACTCCGGAAGCCACATTTGGGGTCTCTCCTCTGGCCCTGCATCTCAGGAGGAAGGTGGAGCACTTCCTGTGGAGGGTGAGGGAGGGGGCTCTTCCATAGGAAAGTGCATGGTTTCTCAGATTGCAGCTTCTGCACTTATTGGGTGCTTTTCAGATAATTAGAAAAAATCTTGGGCGGACGAGATAATTTAGCAGCACAAATGCCTGCCTGACAAGCTGGCAAGTGCAATGTCCTAAGTTTGATCCCCAGTACAAAGAAGAAAAAAAAAACCTCACATGAAAGTGAAAATTCGGGGCCCACTGGGATGGCTCAGTGGTCTAAAGCACCTGCTTCGGAAAGCTTAGGTGGCTTCAGGGACCTCGGTTCCATCCCCAGCACCACATGCTGCGCCAGCCCTGCCCTCAGGGCAGGCTGAGCCGGCCATAAAAACAAATAAACAAACAAACAAAATTTCTGAAACAAAAAAATAAAATAAAAATTCTTTAAAAAAAAAAAAAGAAAATGAAAATTCCTAGGAAATGGTATCTGATATGAAGAGTATTCTTCGTGTCACACGTGTCATCATTTGCCTTAGAAAACCTTGAAGGTGACTGTTCTCAGGCTGATTCAAATCCTGCAGTTGTGCAAGAAGGCATTCTGTGTAATCCCAGCACTTGGGAGGCTGAGGCAGGAGGATCAGTGCAAGTTCGAGACCAGCCTGGGCTACAAAAGTGAACTCATGGCCAGCCTGAACTGCATGGCAAGACCCTGTCTCAAAAAGACAAAAAATAAGAAGAAGGAGGAGGAG
>PVJA010035984.1:0-21469 GCA_004027025.1 Myocastor coypus | reverse complement strand
TTTTGTAGCCCAGGCTGGTCTCGAACTCACACCGATCCTCCTGCCTCAGCCTCCCAAGTGCTGGGATTACAGGCGTGCACCACCATGCCCGGCTTCCTGAACTCAGCACTTTGTACATGCCAGGCAGGCACTTATTCTGCTGAGCTATCTCCCCAGCCCCTACATTTTTTATTTTTGAGATAGGGTCTTGCTAAGCTGTTTAACCCAGTTTCTAACTTTGGATTCTCCTGCTTTAGTCTCCACAGTACCTGGGACTGCAGGTGTCCACCATCAGGCTTGGCTGACTTATTCTTTTTTAGGATGATATGAGAGTGCCTTTTTCACTGCAGGCTTATCATAATTAACCACTGTTGCTCTATATTACTAGATGTGTATACATCAAATCAAAATTTAACCTTGAAGTCTACTTAGTTAAGCTCATTAATGGTCCTATAGTTATGAAAAACTAGCTAACTTAAATGGCACTCTTTAATTAAAAATATAATTATGCAAACTAACCTTGCATGTATTACGCTCAATTTCTCGTTGCCTCTTTTCTTGCTCTTCCAATTCTCTCTCTCTCTGCACCAAGTTTTTAATATGTTCAGGATATTCATCCACTTCTAGAAATTCTATTAAAAATTAAAAACAGGATAAGACAGGGTCAGTAAAATTGGGCTTCCTTTATTCACTCCACTCTACTCTGCTTCTATGGTATACCCTGGTACTAGAGCTCTCATGGACACATAATTCAATTACCTTCTTCTCTCATCTTGGAATATGATCATCTTCTAGGCAAAGGTGCAGAGATATTAGTAACACCATGCTCAGATCTCATCTTTCTTTTTTTTTTTTTAAAACACTGTCTTTTTTTTTTTTCTTTTTCTTTTTTTAATTTAATTTTATTTATTTATTTTTTTCTTGTTTCAGAACCTTTTTTGTTTATTCACTCATTTTTATGGCCGGCTCAGCCCACCCCAAGGGCAGGGCTGGCATAGCATGTGGTGCCGGGGATCGAACCGCGGTCCCTGAAGCCGCCCAAGCTTTCCCAAGCAGGCGCTTTAGACCACTGAGCCATCCCGCCGGCCCAAGATCTCATCTTTCTGAAAGCCACATATTTATCCAAAAAAAATCCTGACTGCAAACTCAAATACATAGACTAAGATTTTAGAATGAAAAAGACCTGTTAAGCTTGAAAATAAAATAATTTCTGACTTCAGATTTTGCCAGCACCACTGAAATGTATGCATCAACTGGGGCAAGTTTACTTCTCCATGCCTAGGCTTTTAGCTTCCTAATAGCACCCACTACATAAAGTTATTGGATATTAAAAATGTAGTAAATTCAACTGCTACTCTTACAACTCCATAAAACACTATTATTATTCGTATTTTATACATGTGGAAAGAAAAGTTAAATAACTTATTCTAGGACACATAGTTATCACAAATCTAAGTTTATCATCACTTCAGAAAACTTTACCTAGCATCATTTTTTTTAAATTATTTTTTATTTTATTTATTTATTTATTTTTGTTTCAGAACTTTTGTGTGTTTTATTTATTTTTATGGCCGGCTCAGCCCGCCCCAAGGGCAGGGCTGGCACAGCATGTGGTGCCAGGGATCGAACCGTGGTCCCTGCAGCCGCCCAAGCTTTCCCAAGCAGGCACCCTAGACCACTGAGCCATCTTACCACAAATAAATATATTTAATTTATCTGAGGAAGACTTTCTAGTTGTCCGTGTATTAAAAAAATTGACAATATTTTTCCAAGTATTTTACCACTATTATTTCATATAGTAATGTCTACAATGAATTTTTCCATTCATTCAGAAATCCAAAAGGGTCTATCACTTAAAAGTAGTTATGTGGGTCTGCAAAATTTCCAAAAGAAATTAATTTACAGTACAAATTAAAATCAATAAACTATAAGTTTACATACTTGCATTTCTTGTTGGATCCTTCAGCCTATATATCAGCATATATGCATTTGTTGAGCTAGTAGAAATATAGAAAGATTAGTAAGAACAAAAACTGGATTCCATCTCCAAGCATCAAATATGTGTTTAAAACTGTGAGGTCTATTTCCTCAATCAGGAAGTCACTGTACTGTTCAGACACACATTAAAACTTAAAACACTCCAGAAAGAAATGAAAATCTTTTTTTTAATGACACATTTAGGAAGCAATTCCTTATGTCCTCTTGTTAACAAAACTTTGCACCACAGTTACAATAACAATGAAGACAGGGGTTAGCAAGGTTTTTTTCTGAAAGGGGGCAGATAAAAAAAATCTTAGGTTCTGCGGACAGATGTGTTGCAACTATTCTAGCTATGTTGTTAAAAGCATTAACACAAACAATATAAACAAATGACTATGACAGTGTTCCAATAAAACTTTATTTTACTAAAATCTGCAGATGGGCTGGACTTCACATATGGGGGACTATGATGACTGTTGTATCTGTGGTGATAAAAAACAGAAACTATAATTCATTCTAATTTATAAACACTAAAAATTAAGAAATTAACTTACCTTGCAAAAGCACTAGAATAATATCCTCTGCTTCCTGATGATCCGCCATGTGTTTTCTTAATGTCCTCTTGCGTTATCTAAAAAAATGTTTTTTTTTTTGGTAAAATCTGTGACACTATTACATTAACATAAAAATGTAATTGTTAACGTTGGACTTAATGCTATTGGAGATCTTCGAGACAGATTAGATATATTAATCACAGCCAGGGGCTGCCTCCCAGTCAGTTCTAATGCTCCTGAGCTCATTTCAGCAAGACTGCGACTAGTGCCCTTCACAGTAACCCTCTTAAAAGGCGCCTCCTTACCCTGCTGACATGCTGGTCATTGAAGCTGTACCACTGCTCATCGCTGAACGACTTTATGCAAGCATAGTAATGACCACCAGCAGCGCTTCCCGAGTGAACCATGACAGAGAAGAGTTCGTACATTAAGGAATTCTAAGGCAAGAAAAACAAGTAATTCAGGAGAAAATTCAATTACTTCTACTCTCTATTCTCTATTATCACATAATGAAGAAACAAGATAGTTGTCTTATATATTATAGGTCACTTTTCCCCTAAGATAAAATTAAAGACACCAAACAAAAAGCAAGTTTTCACCAGTCTATTCCTTTATATTTTAATTATAGTATACCCATCTTTTTTGAAATATAATTTCTATAAACTTATTTAAATAACATATAAAATATGAGAAGTAGGGGCCAAATACATGGTTGTTTGAATGTGCACACAGTCAGGGTCAAGAAATCCCACATTTAAAAAAATTATGTATATTTTATGTGTTTCCTACACAAAAGCCTAACAATACAATTGCTTATAACATCTTCTAATATATTTGTGCAATATCTGTGAAACAGTAATCTGTCAGTTTGGTATTTCATCTATATTAAGAATAAATACTGGGCCAGTGAGATAGCTCAGTAGAATAAGCACCTGCCTGGCAAGTACAGGGTCCTGAGTTCAATCCCCAGGATCACATACACACAAAAAAACCCCTAAATTATATTATATCTATAATAAAGACTATGTCTTAATATTTCATTGTTTGGAACTAAAGTCTATTTTATGCAGGGATTAGGGCTTGATCCCAAGTGTGCTGAGCTAGCCCCACCCTTTGGGCATCCTGAGATGGCAACTAAGACTGGGCACAGTGGTGCCCACCTATAATCCCAGGGCTTGGGAGGCTGGAAACAAGAGGATCACTACAGGTCTGATATGTGTAGTGAGTGAGCCCTGTAGACTTTGCACTAAATACATTTAAATTTTTTTTTTAAATAAAGCCTATTTTATACAAAGCAAGTATTTCTGGAAAAAACAAATAGAGACTTATTTTATTTTATTATTATTATTATTTTTTTCTGTCTTTTTGAAGCAGGGTCTCACTGCGCAGTTCAGGCTGGCCTTGAGCTCACTTTTGTAGCCCAGGCTGGTCTCGAACTCGCACCGATCCTCCTGCCTCAGCCTCCCAAGTGCTGGGATTACAGACGTGCGCCACCATGCTCGGCTTATTTTAAAAAGATGTGATTTATGAGAAACTTGTTTTTATACTTAGTTTGAAAGCCTAGGTACTTCATGGCTCCTAGAGAGTGTAAGATACTAGAGACCTTGCATACCAGTCATTCTATCACAGAGAGGTCAGAGAGGAAAATATAAAAGAGATAGCAGGAAAATTAAAAAGGAGTTGCCCTAAAAAGCTTCCCCAGTTGGTGACAAGTAAGTTCTATTTTAGTCAATTTTCTACAAGAACTAGTTTCTCTTCTTTAACCCCGACTCCCATGCTGAAGATTAAACCCAGAAGCACACATTTACACACACACGCACACACACACACACACACACACAGGCACGCACACATGCATGCACAGTCCTGTACCACTAGGCAGTTTTGCCTTCCTTGCTCCCTCCTTGTTGATTTATGTCTAGTTGTCCTCCCAAAACCTCATACAGTCATGGGGTGCAGACTTCTAGAGTTTGAGATTAACTCATGATCCACTGAGATTATAGGTCTTAGTACTGCTGGGATTATCCTGTGAGTGCTACACCCAACCGGGGGCTGATAGCCTGTATGTAATATAAGTGAGACAGAGAGACAGACTCGGTTGCCATTGTTGCTGTTCCACTGCCATGAACTGCTGCCCTCTGCCATGTGCCACTCTGCCTTGGAGTCAGCCGAGCATGGACTGAAACCTCCAGTAACTGGGAGCTAAATAAACCTTTCCTTCCTTCATATTGGGTGTCAGGTATTTGTCCCAGCAATGAGAAAAAAGTAACTGACACACTTCCACTCTGAAAGACCAGCTAGCCCTTTGTGCTTTTATTCTTGTTAAAGAATTTGAACTTCTTGCCGGGCATGGTGGCACATGCTTATAATCCCAGCACTTCGGAGGCTGAGGCAGGAGGATTGGCACGGGTTCGAGACCAGCCTGGGCTACAAAAGTGAGCTCAAGACCAGCTAAATTAAAAATGATAATTAAATGATTAAATTTCTAATATAAATCTGAAAAATTCCTATGACTTCACTTTATTCCTAAAACTAAAACCTGATAGGTTTTAGAATTTACTTGCTATCCTTTATTTATTTTTTTTTAAATTATTTATTTATTTTTTCAGAACCTTTGTTTATTCACTCATTTTTATGGCCAGCTCAGCCCAACCTGAGGGCAGGACTGGCGCAGCATGTGGTGCCGGGGATCGAACTGCAGTCCCTGAAGCCACCCAAGCTTCCCCAAGCAGGTGCCTTAGACCACTGAGCCATCCCGCCGGGCCCCTACTTGCTATCCTTTAAAGCACCGACAAATTATAAAGCATGGAACACCCCAATATTAAAATGTTTTGAGTGTAACATAGTTTCATCATAATTAGGAAGGCTAGAAAAAAAGTATTTCTCTAAAAATTCTTTTTTTTAGACAATTAAAAAAAACTTTTTTCTTGTTTCAGAACTTTTGTTTGTTTGTTTATTTATTTATTTTTATGGCCGGCTCAGCCTGCCCTGAGGGCAGGGCTGGTGCAGCATGTGGTGCTGGGGATCAAACCGCGGTCCCTGCAGATGCCTAAGCTTTCCCAAGCAGGCGCTTTAGACCACTGAGCCATCCTGCCAGGCCCCTCCTCTAAAAATTCTTAAGGTAGTACCTTCTAGATAAAGAACTATAAATATTATAGTTATAGTATTTAAAAATACTATAGTTATAATAGTATAAAAATAACTATAGTGATACATTCACAAGACTGAATTATCTTCTAAATTACAACTATGTATGTCATGTTATAAAGATAATATTCTACATAAGAAAGTAAGGGCTACCAGATGCAACCATTATTATTATTATTATTATTATTATTATTATTATTATTATTATTATTAATTAATTAATTTATTTTTTTGGGCAGAGCAGGGGATTGAGGGCTGGGGAGATAACTCAGTAGAATAAGCATTTGCCTGGCAAATGCAAGGTCCTGAGTTCAATCCCTGGTCCCGCCAAAAACAAAACAACAACAACAACAAAAAAAACAGAGTAGGGGATTGAACTCAGGTGTGCTTGCCAGGCAAGTGCTTATTCTACTGAGCCATCTCCCCAGCCCTTAGCTTCAAATAATAAAGTAACTGATAAGAGGCAGACACACAGTGGTAACTTTATCCAATTCTTTTTTTTTTTTTTTTTTCTCTTTTTGAGACAGGGTCTCGCTGTACAGTTCAGGCTGGCCTTGAGCTCAGTTTTGTAGCCCAGGCTGGTCTCGAACTCTCACCGATCCTCCCGCCTCAGCCTCCCGAGTGCTGGGATTACAGGCGTGCACCACCACGCCTGGCACTTTATCCAATTCTACAAGGATAATTTATTAATAAAATTGCATGAAAACATTCTATCTGCCACATGCCTGTAATCCCAGGTACCTAGGAGACTGAAGCAGGTGGATTCCAAGTTCAAGACCAGTCCTAGCAAGATCCAGTCTCAAAATAAAAGAAAAATGGCTGGGCACATCTAACTCAGTGGTAGAGTACCCTGAGGCTCAATCCCCAGTACTGCAAATAAGCAAAATACTACCATAGAGTACTCTTACCATTTTTTTCTATTTACCATGGCTAAGAAATGTGTTACTCTTAAATGATGATGGTATAAATCTTCAAACAGAGTAGTAGCAAACAGAATTACAAATTTCTAGATTTGAGTACAAGCAAATAATGGCTCAAAGAAATCACAAGAGTAATTACAAACTACCTTGACAGAAATGGAAACATCATATGTACTGTATATGAGAATTACAAGAAGTTTATAGCAGTAAAAAAAACTACATTAAAAAAAGAGAAAGACTTTCAAATAAAAAAACCCTAACATTGTACCTTTTGGGTTTCATTTACTCTTTCAGGTTCTTATACTAAGGAAAAAAATACAATGTTTACACATGTAGGCCTAATTTATTTCACTTATGAGTGTGGTCTCTACTTGCATCTATTTACTTATAAAAACCTCGAGTTTATCTTTTTTTATAGCTGAGTAACACTCCAGTGTATAAAAACACATCTTTCTTATCCATTCCTACTGATCGACATTGTGTTGTTTCCAAGATTTAGCTATGATAAACTGTGCTGCTATAAACATGGGTACACATAAGCTGTGGTATGATGTTTTCAGCTCTTCTGGAAAAATAGCCAGGAGGCTTCAATAGGACCTCTTTTTTTTTTTTTTTTTTTTTTTTTTTTTTTTGAGACAAGGTCTCTCTGTGCAGTTCAGGCTGGCCTTGAGCTCACTTTTGTAGCCCAGGCTGGTCTCGAACTCATGTCGATCCTCTTGCCTCAGCCTCCCAAGTGCTGGGATTACAGGCGTGCGCTACCATGCCCAGCTAAGGCTTCAATAGGACTTCTAAGCCCTCACTTTTTGAAGAATTTCTACATGGATTATCACAATGACTGTACCGGTCTACATTCTCATCAATAGTACAGAAGCATCCCTTTTTCCTCATAGCCCCTCCAGCATTTATTACTGGTTGACTTTTTAAGGATAACCATTCTTTCTAGGTTGAGGGGAAATCTTAGTGTTGTTTTAATTTGCATGTTTTGAATAACCAATAATATTAAACACTTTCATATATTTATTTGCCATTTGTACTTCTTCATCTGAGAAATATGGGGAAGGGAAAGAAACTGCTCAAAGAAAAGGAACAACTGAGATGAGGGAAAGGACAAAAAAAGAGAGAAGGAAAAAATATATATCTATATATACAGGATGGGTGGAACAACTGTACTGCTGCTCTCTAATGGTCTCCTGAAAGGAATAGTTAATGCTTAAATTCACTTTTTTAAAAAAAGAATTATTTTATTTTATTTATTTTATTTTTTTCTTGTTTCAGAACTTTTGTTTGTTTATTTATTTATTTTTATGGCTGGCTCAACCCGCTCTGAGGGCAGGGCTGGCGCAGCATGTGGTGCTGGGGATTGAACAGCAGTCCCTGCGGCTGCCTAAGCTTTCCTAAGCAGGCACTTTAGACCACTGAGCCATCCTGCCGGGCCCTCACTTTTCTTTTTAATTTTTTGGACCAAATTTGCATGTTCATATATGGTAATCTAAACACCTAATTTGCAGACAACCATATGCAATACAACAACCATTGTTGAACTGCTATCATTTTGTTTAGTATTAACATCTCCAATATTTTCCTTTACTTACTTTTCTTTTTTGATTTTTAAATTTTATTTATTATTTTTTTTTCTTGTTTCAGAACCTTTCTTTGTTTATTCACTCATTTTTATGGCCAGCTCAGCCCGCCCCAAGGGCAGGGCTGGCGCAGCATGTGGTGCCGGGGATCGAACTGCAGTCCCTGAAGCCACCCAAGCTTCCCCAAGCAGGCGCTTTAGACCACTGAACCATCCCGCCGGGCCCCTTTACTCACTTTTAAAACAATAAAAAAATAATAATTTTGTACCTCAGAGAACAATAAAATAAGAAAAACAATAAAACTAGGAGCTTCTTTTTAACTGATCCACAATATAAACAACCCCTTAGCAAGACTAAGAAAGCAGAAATGAAAATCAGAAATGAAAGCAGAGATATTGCTACTAACACTTTATAAATAGAGTATAAGTGACTACCACATACAAAAAAGTAGATAGCAAAGAAGAGGTGGATAAGTTTGTCCAACATACAATTTATTAAGACTGATTCCTGAATAAGAAAAAGAAATCTGAATGATCTATAACTAGTAGGGAATTTAAAATTCATAATCAAAAACCTCCTAACAAAGGAAAGCTCAGGACTGAATTCTACCAAATATATATATATATATATATATATATATATATATATATATATATATATATATCTCGAACTCTCACTGATCCTCCTGTCTCAGCCTCCCAAGTACTGGGATTACAGGCGTGAGCCACCACACCCAGCTATAAAGAATTACTTTCCTTTATTTTTTTTCTTGTTTCAGAACTTTTGTTTGTTTGTTTGTTTATTTATTTTTATGGCCGGCTCAGCCTGCCTTGAGGGCAGGGCTGGCACAGCATGTGGTGCCGGGGATCGAACAGCGGTCCCTGCAGCCGCCTAAGACAAATATTTAAAGAAGATTAGTACTAGTCCCTCTCCAAACCTCTGAAAAACTGAAGAGGAGGAAACACTCCCAAATTCATTTTTTAAGGCCATTTGTTTTGATACCAAAATTAGATAAAGACACTATAAGAAAACTAATTACTGGTCGATGTCATTGGACAAATACTGATGCCTAAAATCCTTAAAGAAATACCAACCTGAATCCAACAAAACAGTTAGCAGGTTATATATTAAAACCAAGCAGAATTTCCTTCTGCAGTGTAAGCATGATTTAAAAATCAGTGAGTGTGATATACTACATTAACAGAATAAAAGCTCCAGTTGCCTCAACTGATCTTGAAATAACACTGGACAAATGCAGCACCTCATAAAATGCAGCATCTTTTCACAGGAAGAATCTAACAAACTAGGAAAAGGAAATTACCTCAACATGAAAAGTCAACTGCTAACACCATACACAATGGTCAAAATGAAATAAAACAAAACAAAAATATCTGAAAGCTTTTGAGACAAAAAATAAGGCAAGGCTGTCCACTGTTAACCCCTTTATTCATAGCCAGAGCAGTCAAACAAGAAGAAACTAAAGATATCCAAGCTGGTAAGGCGCAAGTGAAAATATTTTCTTTCATGCATGACAAGTACTTTTAGGTAGAAAATCTCAAAGGTTAAGAAAATCGAAACAACTCACTGTTAGAAGTGATAAACAATTTAAGATCAGATAATTTCACTGGTAGATTCTATCAAACATTTTTCTTCCCTTTTTTATTAGTACACATGTACAGCACATGACTACATTCCATATCTTAATTCTCTTTATTTCCCCTTCTGTTCCACTCCCTCCAAGCACCTAGTGTAGAAACAGATTCAATTACCCAAAAACAAGGAGTACTCCTGCTAGAGTTTATACCTAGCTGTCCCACCAAAGCCTCATTTGTGCTCATGAGTAGGGCTTGTGAGGAAGATCATGAGACCGTGGAGTATCACAGTTGGCTTGTTGGTTTAGGTGGGGTCTAGCTGGAAGCAGTGGGTCACTGCATGCATGACCTGGAAGGTATATTCCCTCCCCAGCTCTGCCCACAGCTGTCCCTGCTTCCTGTCCCCCATGGCACAAGCAGCTTTTCTCTGCCCAGGCCCTTCTACTATGCTGCCTACCATGCAAGGACTGAAGCTTTTGAAATGTTAGCCATACAAGCCTCCCCTCATTTAGGTTGCCAGTGGGAGGTATTGTGCTTCAGTGAGAAGAAAGTGAGACATCATTAGCCTACTACTACCTCATCATCAGCCCACTACTACCAAAACCAAACGATGATACAAGAATGAAAAGCCACAGGCCTGCTGGTAGTGGTGGTGCACACCTGTAATCCCAGCACTTGGGAGGCTCAGGCAGGAGGATCAGTGCAAGTTCGAGACCAGCCTGAGCTACAAAAGTGAGCTCAAGGCCAGCCTGAACTGCATAGTGAGACCTTGCCTCAAACGACTAAGAAAAGCCACAGGCCAATACTTCTCAAGTACAATGATTCAAAGATGTACAAAATATTAATCAATCAAATTCAACCCCTTAGTAAAGCAGAATGTATTAAGTGAAAGAAATGGTTTGCTAACACCCTAAAAGTCACTGATGCAGAAATAAAGAAAATCCCATCGAAGAAGTTATCCAGTTCTGCAGTTTTCAAACTACAATCCATGTAATTATTTCAATTTTTAAAAATGCTGAAAAACATAGGAGAAAAGACTGAGGACTTTGGTTTTCCTCTATCTCTAGAAGATTAGCTGTTACTGCTTTAAAAGTGCTCCTTGGGAGTCAGCAAGATAGCTCAGTGGACTAAACCATCTGCCTAGGCAAGCACAGGGACCACCGTTTGGTGCCTAGTACCACAGGTCACACCAGCCCAGCTCCCAGGGCGGGCCTAGTGGTGAATGTCTGTAATTCCAGTGCTGGGAGCTGAAAGCAGGAGTTTAAGCCGTGTAGTCAGACCTTGTAACAACCAAACATGCAGCTTGGACTCGTAGTGATCTTTCTGATTTGTGTCCCTACTGCTGCAATTACAGGTACGTACTACCACACCTAGATTCCAAATAACATTTTTTTAAAAAAAGTGCTCTTTGGGCAGAATTTTAAAAAACAAGCCCCATTATTTTCATTTTTCTATATAAGGAAACTCAGCAGAGATATAAGATGTAGAAACTTGTTTTAATATGAAAGGAAAAATTGACACTTGGTTTCCTGACTAGAAGGCACCTTTTATGCAAAAGCAGACAGCCTACACCACTGTTTCAGGTCAGTGCTCCAGGATAAATATAAGTAGTTTTTTTCCCCCTGAAGGTTAATAATCATCATCATACACATGCATGTACCTGTAAATAAGCATTATCTGAAGAAGACAATTTTCAAAGATGAAGCTTCTTACTCGCACATATTTATCAGTCACAATACTCACAGGATTATATAGAAGCTCAAAGCTTAATTTCTCTTAATTAAAAACATGAGGAGGCCAGGCATGGGACTGCCCATCTGTAATCTCAGCACCCTGAGTCACTGACTTGAGCCCAGTCTGGACAATGCAGTGACTTAGCAAGACCCTGCCTCAAAATAAAAAATAAAGGCCTGGGGAGTGGTGTAGTATAATGGCCTAGGGATCAATCTTTTGGCATCTCTGTCTCCAACCAGAACTAAAACAAAGCACTGGGATGGGAGTGCTGCTTAGCAGTAGAGCGCTTCCCGCACATGTGTGAAGCCCTGGGATCTGTCTCCAGCACTGAAGGCAAAAACAAAAACCACAAAGTGCAAAAAATACCTTCTCAAGTCCAGGTTTTAAAATTTTTTCAGTTCCACTACTGTTCTCAAGGCAGATGCCCTCATCGACAGCATCATCGTTGGAGAAGTCGTTGCTCATCTGATCACTGTGACAGCTCCCTTCATTTTCTGCTCCACTGTCAGTGCAACTTTCAGTCTGAGGAGATTTCTTAATAAAAGTAATTATCTTAAGTCATCAGCCAAACAGACAAAAAAATATATTCACCAAAATTTCTTACCTATATACACTAACTTTTGCACATAATTCAACATATTCTTATTGACACAATTAGTTTAAGTAAATTTATTTTCTCATAGAATCAGATCTGAAGTGAAAGTAAGCAAAATGGTATTTTAAAACATTTTTATAGGGACTGGGGAGATAGCTCTGTGGCACAAGTGCCTGTCTGGCAAGCACAAGGTTAGGAGTTCGAATCCCAGTCCCGCAAAAAAAAAAACAAAACAAAAAAACCAAACATTTTTATTATATCTTTAAAAATTCTAGGGGGCCCAGAAGGATGGCTCAGTGGTCTAAAGCACCTGCTTAGGAAAGCTTAGGCAGCTGCAGGGACCACAGTTCGATCCCCAGCACCACATGCTGCGCCAGCCCTGCTCTCAGGGCAGGCTGAGCTGGCCATAAAAATAAATAAATAAACAAAAGTTCTGAAACAAGAAAAATAAATAAATAAATAAATAAAAAATTCGAGCCGGGCATGGTGGCGCACGCCTGTAATCCCAGCACTCGGGAGGCTGAGGCGGGAGGATTGGTGAGAGTTCAAGACCAGCCTGGGCTACAAAACTGAGCTCAAGGCCAGCCTGAACTGTACAGTGAGACCCTGTCTCAAAAAGACAAAAAAAAAAAAAAAAAAAAAAAAAAAAAAAAAAAAAAAAAAAAAAAAAAAAAAAAGAAAATCTTAAAAAAAAATTCTAATACAACATGAAGAAGCATAATTTGAAGAAGTAAAGGAAAGTTAAGTAATTTAGTTGTTACACAAACTAGGCAAGCGAGAGTCCATGCAGTTTCACAGTCTTTACATAGTGGAACACTAATGCAGTTTGGTTTAATTATTGCTTATATGTGTATTTAAGTATACATATAAAACATATAAGTATGTTACATTTCTAAAATGAATAAGCAGTTCTTTTATCCTATTTATTTATTTATTGTTTCAGAACTTTTGCTTATTTATTTATTTTTATGGCCAGCTCAGCCACCCCTGAGGGCAGGGCTGGTGCACTATGTGGTGCCGGGGATCGAATCACAGTCCCTGCAGCCTCCCAAGCTTTCCTAAGCAGGCGCTTTAGACCACTGAGCTATCCTGCCGGGCCCAGTTATGCTTTTTATTGAGCAATATGCTTTTGAGTAAATAAACCCTTTAGAAATTAAAAAAATTCTAATATAACAAATTTGTGATTCAGAATTCTATTAAACTCAACTTATGTTTATTTTTACAAATAATAATATAAAACTACTGCTTCTTTTAGCAAACCTACTGAAGAGAACCTAGGCTCTAAAATGCCTTCCTTTTGTTCTTAAATCCCAATAGAATAATCATCTCTTTCCTTGAACACAAAGAATAACTTAAGTGTATCACTGTTAGGTATATAGATAATTAGAAATATGAGATCTTGTATTTATCATCAAGAACTTTAGTATCTAAGAGGTAGAGATGTAACTTTTCACGTTTTACAGTTTTAAAATTTAATTTGAAGAACTCTATGCCTTAGAAATCCCCAAACAACTTTCTCTTTCTTTCCATATACATATATATGCATACCTAACCTAACAAATGTTGGTATGTATGTATTTACTTATTTTTGTGGGACCAGGGTTCAAATTCACGACCTTGCACTTGTCAGACCCCTAACAAATGTTTTTACTTAAAACAAGAGAGAATTTTCAGGGGTTGGGGAGATAGCTGAGTGGAATAACTGCTTGCCTGGCAAGCACAACGCCTTTAGTTCAAACCCTGGTCCCATCAACAAACAAACAAACAAACAAACAAACAAACACAAGAGAGAGAGAGAGAGAATTTTCTAAGATTCAGGCTCTTGATGTGTGTAAGGCATTGCATAGTAGTTCTTGAACTGACTAAATGTATAGCAAGCATAAACATATTTTGGTCAAAACTCTGTCATAAGACGGGTGTGGTGGCACACGCCTGTAATCCCAGCACTTGGGGGGCTGAGGCAGGAGGATTGGTGTGAGTTCGAGATCAGCCTGGGCTACAAAAATGAGCTCAAGGCCAACCTGAACTGCATAATGAGACCCTGCCTCAAAAAGACAAATAAATAAATACATACATACATACAAAAAACAAAAAACACCTCTTTCATAGACATTTCATCTCTCACAGAAATGTGATTCCAGGAAAAATAAAGATGAAAGCCCACCTCAGAGCTCTTAGAACTCTTAAATTGAAAGAGACCATGCCTGACATTTCTTCAACTAAGCCAAAATCCCCTTCCCTCAAACACTAGATCTAGAACAACAGTGGTAAACCTACAGCACCTGTACTACAGTGGGCTCTCTGTTCTCACTGGAAGCTCTAAAAGGTCTACCATCACAGATCTAAAACTTCAGTGAAAGAACCTGTCAAATATTAGGTTTCCTTCCTTTGGGAAAGAGTTACCGTCACAAAAACAAATTAAGCATTGACAGATTTAATTCTCATTTATATTTGAGTAGAAGTTCTATGAAGATTTATTTTCTTTGAAAGTATCTAGAGCACAACATCCATGGTTCCCTCCCTCGTGCTCTGTGCTGGCCCTGCACCCAGGGGTGCTGAAATGGCAACTGAGACCAGGCATGGTGGTATGTGTCTGTAATTCCAGTACTTGGGAGGCTGCAAACAGGAGAATCACTATGAGTCTCATCTGTATAGTGAGGCCCTATAGGCCCTGTACTAAAATACACACACACAAAAAAAGAAAAAAAATTAAAAAAAAAAGAAAAAGAAAGTGGCACACTTTGGGTAGATTTCCCAACTTGTGTGTCTGAGATAATACTTTATACATTTTAAAATTTTATCTGGTCATAGATTTGACAGGTATCTATTTAATCTAAGACATCTTTTTACAAAACCCACCAAAGTATTGTTCCATTATAGATATAGAAAACAAACCCCAGAAAGCTTATACAAATTCCCAAGTTCAAGAAGACAGCAAATAGCAAGACCAGGACTTAAACCAATATCCGGCTAGAGCCAGACATTATTTCACACTATTTTTTAACAGTATTGAATAAAACTTAATGAATACTCAAAATTATTTTGGACCTTGTGGGAAAAGGCTTTTTAAAAAATAACTGTAATAATCAGTTCTAATTAGAAAAAAAGAATGTTAATATTTTAGAAGAACCTCACTCTGCAATAACTAAGTGATAGTAAATATTTTATACAACAGAATCAGAAAACCTTCCAAAATAATAGAGTACAATATGATAAGTCTGTCACTTAATAAGGCTAAAGGAACTAGAGAATCCTGGGAGGCCAATGAGTTGGAAAAAATTGATATACATGTCTGGTTCATGTCACAATCTGAAGCTTAAACTATTTAAAGTTTAAAAATTAAAAAATAGACATAATATCTTGTGTTTTCTTTCTAACTTGGATAAGAGTTGGCAAACCTTAATGGGAATAATTCATAAAAGGATTCTAATATAAGAAATTAAGTCTACCCTACTCAGTTTGTTCACTCATTCATTCATTCACATTTATTTATTCCATGATTAGTATGTACCAGAACATAGGTACGCTTTGCCACTTAGTATGACTAGTTCCAGTAACTAAGAAATTATGAAATCCTTTTCAAAGTGCACCTAGGGTACAGGGCCAAATAGGAATATCTGTGATACAATTTGTGGTCAAGAAAAACTTATAAAAAGCCAAGTTTTGTTTTTGTTTTTAATAGAACTCAGTATTAGAAAAAAAGAAAAAACTTTCATCAAAATGCCAACACAGGCCTGGGGAGATAGCTCTGAAGCATAAGTGCCTGTCTGGCAAGTGCAAAGTCATGAGTTTGAACCCCAGTCCCACAATAAATAAAATATAACATCAGAACCCAACCAACCAAAAAAAAAAAAAAGCCAACATAAATAGCACCTGTCGAGTGGGGTGTGGTGGCGCACACCTGTAATCCCAGCACTTGGGAGACTGAGGCAGGAGGATCAATGCAAGTTCGAGACCAGCCTGGGCTACAAAAGTGAGCTCAAGGCCAGCCTGAACTGCATAGCGAGACCCTGTCTCAAAAAGACAAAAAAAAAAAAAAAAAAAGCACCTGTCATTATTCCAAACAGCTCTTTTAAAAACATGCAAACTAAAGTGGATTATTATTTTATAATACAAACATAACAGATTATTTACCTCATCTTCAACATCAATAAATATACTCATATCTAGCTCCTCTGGAAATGTCATTCGATCATTCAATTTAATCCTATGCATGGTTGTATAATCAAAATCAAACCTTTTCAACTGTAAGGTCAGCAGATAAGGAAAATGCAAAAACCGGAGGCCCTATGGAAAAACAAAGGAGGGAAGACTATTGAATAGTGAATATTATCTCAGATAATTAGGTATTTAATTTCTATATGACACTTACCTTTCTAGCATCACACTTCTTCTTACAACGTTCACAAAAATACTGATTTGGGCCATCTAAGATCTCTGGCTGAATAAATGCATGTAATGCTTCTTCCTAGTTAGAAAAGAATTGTTTTGTAATTACTTAGCTGTGTTAATTATAATGACCTAAATATAAAAACAATGCAATTACCAAAGTATTACCAAAGTAGACTGGTTGAAAAATTATGACCTTAAAATACAACCTGCAATAATGATCAACAGCAAAACCATGTTATCACTACAAAAATCACATCATTCTAAGTGAATTTTGTCCTCCATAATATTACATTTTAGCATTTCCCTTTTTCAAAGTTTTATTGGCTTTACATTGTGATGTTTAATTAAATAAGCTAAAAAAAGAAAAAAAAAGGCTCACAGTCTTCACATTAAAGTTTTTGTGGTGCAGCCAGGAGTGGTGGCTCACGCCTGTAATCCCAGCACTCGGGAGGCTGAGGCAAGAGGATCGGTGCGAGTTCGAGACCAGCCTGGGCTACAAAAGTGAGCTCAAGGCCAGTCTCAACTGCATAGTGAGACCCTGTCTCAAAAAGACAAAAAAAAAAAAAAAAGAGTTTTTGTGGTGGGCCAGATAGTTCAGCAGACTAAAGGCACACAGACAGGGTTCAATCCCAGGTCATCTATGTTGCTTCTGGCCCCAAGATGTGCTGAGATGGCTGCTGACATGGCTACTGAGACTGGGCATGGTAGCACATGCCTGTAATCCCAGCACTTGCAAAGCTGAAAACAGGAGGATCACTGTGTAGTAAGACAGTATAGATCCTGTACTAAATACATCAAAAGAAAATAGGAAAAAAAAGAAAATAGGTTTTTCCATACTTCTTAAAAATGTAATTATGCATATTAATCTTCCTGTAGAAGGCAATTTTGTACAGTATAAAACACTGTACTGTATTATGAATAAGTCACACTATCCATATGCTTATAATCATACATAGTCATCCGTACACCACTATTGTCAGGGTGAGTCAGCATCGAGCACTGTATTAGCCACAAAGATAGGAAACCACTGTGTAGCCTTCTCACTGCACTACTCAAGGAAAAATGTCTCCTAAGTGTTACCATGTGATTTTCTCTTCTCTGTTCAGCCTTCAAACAGAAGCAAGAAACTCTATATAAATATTGCAGAATTGGTGAGTATAACATTTCTGATAATTAGCTTTCCATAACTGAAAACATTAGTATATTAAGATTGGATGCATAACCTCAAACTTCACCTAATTTTCTCTTTTCTTCATACATGGTCCAAACAGAACCAATAATTTTATCATATGTAAAGAAATGGAGGGGCCCGGCAGGATGGCTCAGTGGTCTAAAGCGCGTGCTTAGGAAAGCTTAGGCGGCTGCAGGGACCGCAGTTTGATCCCCGGCACCATATGCTGCGCCAGCCCTGCCCTCAGGACAGGCTGAGCTGGCCATAAAAATAAATAAATAAACAAACAAACAAAAGTTCTGAAACAAGAAATAAAATAAATAAAATTCTAAAAAAAAAAGAAATGGAATAATTAACAAAAGTATCTTCAAATAGCTTTTCTGTTGATAAGGAACATACTGTTCCTCAAAAGATAAAGACCTTGATCTGGCAAAAGGGACGTCATTGCAAAATAACTGGCAGGGCTTATAAAACTATTCTCATACTATTTGACAGAATTCACTTTGGAACAGATAAAAACATGAAAAGATACCCGGTGGCTTTTACATTTGTCCTATCTCCCCTACCTTCATACCACAAGGAAGCAATGGAGGCTGAGGGAAGGAACAGCTGGGCTTTTCCATATGATAATGTGTTTATATCCAGTCATGGAAATAGATACACTTAGGAAACAATTCCTTTTCCTCTTCCAAGAACATTTTACTAATAAAAGAGGCAAATTCTAGAAAAATGTAACAGGAAAAACTTTGGAAAAAACCCCACATTTACAGCTTAACAAAGCCTGATAGCAAATCTGCCAGGCTTTCAGAAGAAAAGAAGTAATTTCAACTCATGAAACACTTCAGTGTCCTAGAAATGGGGAAAGGATAAAAAATTATATAGCTCAAATTCTATTTTACTATACAAAGGTGTATATGGGTTTCTGGCTTCTATTTCCTAACTAAAGACTGCATCTTCAAAAAAAAAAAAAAAAAAATTTAAGCTTAGAGAAAAAATCTTACAAGAACTTTTTTTTCCTTAGAATTTTATTTATTCTATTTTTTCTCTTGTTTGTTTATTTATTTTTATGGCCGGCTCAGCCTGCCCTGAGGGTAGGGCTGGCGCAGCATGTGGTGCCCGGGATCGAGCTGCGGTCCCTGAAGCCACCCAAGCTTTCCTAAGCAGAAGCTTTAGACCACTGAGCCATCCTGTCGGGCCCCTTTAAAAGAATTCTTGATGTTTAACACAAATGCACCAACTTTTAAAGATTTTGGTATCACTGAACCAGTTCCCCTCCACACCAACATCACCATGACACTGTGATGTGAATCCTGTCAAAGTCCTCCCATCATGCCTGCCAGCACTTTAGGGTGACTTACATAAATAGTAGTCCCAAACTGAAGGAAATTCCATGTCTAATTGTGCTTCTGTAGTCCACATTTCAATCCTGTGAGTTACCCTAATAAGGCCCTGTAGTGTTTTCCTCCATCCAGTGCAGAATATAATCTGCCATTTTGTTGCCTATGTCTTAAAGATTCTTTAATTTCCAACAGTTGGAAAGCTTTTCTTCCTTTCATAATACTGACATTTTCTGAAGAACAAAGATCAGTTATTTTATAAAGTCTTCTGAACTTTATGCCTGATGTTCTTCATTTTCACATTCAGTTTACAGGCTTTACTTGATTACCACATAAGTGATTATATGCCCAAAAGTATCACAGTCGGAGACCATGTGGTCCCTTAATGGCTTGAGTGATGTGAGTTTTAATCACTTGGTCAAGGTGCTGACTATTTTCTCCATCATAAAGCTCTTAATTTTCATCTTGTGACTAATGTGCAATCTCTAAGGGGACACTGGAGGTCATACATTGATCCTGCAAAAGCCTTATCAAGTGTGCCACCCTGGATTTCAGCATTAACAGATTCTTGCCTATATCAAATTTTTATAGATGCTTTTCTTTTTTTTTTGTCTTTTTGAGACAGGGTCTCGCTACACAGTTGAGGCTGGCCTTGAGCTCACTTTTGTAGCCCAGGCTGGTCTCGAACTCGCACCGATCCTCCTGCCTCAGCCTCCCAAGTGCTGGGATTACAGGCATGAGCCACCACGCCTGGCTTATAGATGCTTTTCTGATCTAATTTCAAAATCTTTCTTTCAACAGTTTAAGCCCATTCATATTATTTCATGGCTAGCACATTTAGTTCCATCTCAGCCACTCCTGTATAATTACTGCATGCACACATTACATGTTCCTTTTATTTTATTTTTTTTCTTATTTCAGAACTTCTGTTTGTGTATTTTTATGGCTGGCTCAGCCTGCCCTGAGGGCAGGGCTGGCTCAGCATGTAGTGCAGGGATCAAACCGCGGTCCCTGAAGCCGCCTATGCTTTCCTAAGCAGGTGCTTTAGACCACTGAGCCATCCTGCTGGGCCCCTACATGTTCTTTAGATGATTAGTTTTTAATTTTTTTGGTAGTTAGCACAGTTATTAGTTCTGCTCTGGTAGTTTCTTTTTACATTTATATTTTCTTAGTTCTTTTAATTTATTATTTTAACATGAAACTTTGATCTGCTAGTTTTATATATCTTCTGTTTCCTATAAACACAATAGCCTGTGATTTTATTCTACTTTCACGTTCTTTGCTTCTGTTCCTTTCTAAAGATGTTGAGGCCAGGAAGAGAGCTCAGGGGCACAGGTGCCTGCCTGGCAAATGCAAGGTCCTGAGTTCAATCTTGGTTCCACATACATACATACATACATACATACATACATACAAGAATGAATGAATACATGGACTTTGATTAACTATATACATCATTTCATACTATTTATCTATGTCTCCACACTTGTTTTCAGTCTTTAATTTTCTAAGCATTTAAGGTGATAACAGTTCTTTTGTGAAGCTTCCATGGCAATCTCTTAACTGGATTAAGCTCATCTAACAAACTTAACAGCTCAAGTTCAAATTCATTGTTTTATTGCTGTCATAACTGAAAATAAAAACTGGCTGAGACAGCAAGTCCTTGGCTTGTACTTTCATTCCTTGTGAAACTGCTACTATTATGATTTGTTCAGAAGCATGAAGACAGTCCAATTTGTCCTTAGTTCAGTAACTCAATGAACTTTATATTTCACATGTCAATGTTCTAGGTCAATTCTTCAGGTATATGAGAAACTGTTCAAGAAGTAGATTCTTCAAGGTTTCTAGATTATAATTTAACTATTTGTTCTGTCCCATGTTTTCCTTCTCCAAAACTTCAATTACAACAGAGCTGTTTTGTCTTACTTTTTCTGAGATTTTTTTTTATTTCTTTGTCTCATTTTCATTTGATATCTCTCAGATTTTGATTCCTTCTACTCTTTCTCAGGAATTCTGTAATTAATTCATTTGTAAGAGGTTTGTCCTTTCTCTAGCTTCTTTCCTGAATTTGAGGTACATTTATTGCATTTTCTCTTTATTTTTAAATTTTTAAATACAGGTATATGTCTACAGTACGACATCATTATATTCTTTGTGGTGAGTTGGTACACTTACATATCCATCTTTCACCTTGGGTTTTGGCTATAAGTCTGAAAAGTGCTGTGATTTGAATATGGTTTGCTCCCTCCAAAACTCATATGGGTGTTTAATCCTCATTATAGGATATTAATATAGCTTGCTGCTCCCATGTTGGGTGCATACATATTTATGAGTGTTACCTCTTCATCATGAATTTTCCCCTTAACCAGTATGTAGTGGCCTTCTCTATTTCGTTGGATCAGTGTTGGTTTGAAGTTTAGACTGTCTGCAAAGAGGATTGCTACCCCTGCTTTTTTTTGAGGTGCTGGAGCATGTAGTATTGTTTTCC
>PVJA010035983.1:0-21387 GCA_004027025.1 Myocastor coypus | reverse complement strand
ATATATATATATATATATATATATATATATATATATATATATATATATATATACACCTGATCAAAATTCTAGATCTTGGTCATATTGTTGGGCTCATTTCACACAGAACTTGCAGGGTAAAGCAGCATCCCCTATGTTCCCATTCCTACAGACTACAGATACAGTGGGCGCTAAACCAGTGTTTGGTGTGATTAAAACTGACTGCGTAAGCAGATTCAGGCTTGTTTGAAGTACCTAATCCTAAATGTTAATTGGATATCTCTCCTTCTGTCATATTAGATGAGCTTATTAAGTTTTGATAGCTGAGTTTATTCTAGGGTATTTTAGGATGTGGCAGAAGCTCCAAAACATAGAAATTAGTGTACTTTTTTGGTACTGTGTATTGAACTCAGGACCTTGATCTTGCCAGGTGCCACTATGCCACTGAGCTATACCCCTGTCCCTCACAGTGTGTATTTTGTGCTACTAACTTCCATCATAATTTTCGCCACTAAGATAGTGATAGTAGGAGGAAACATTGTCTTTAGTTGAAAGGAATCTTCTTCACATAATGTTTCTAAACCAAAGATCTATGTGAGGAATGCTCAACTTATAGTTAAAGTTAGCATTTCTAAGTACAATCAGAAAGCTCAGAGCACTAAGGAGCCTCACCAGATGGGTTACAATTCTGCTTCTTGTATGAAAGAATCATAAAAGTCTCTGTGTTTACACTTACAATTAAAAGTTAACATGAAAATCTCATTCTGATCATGACTACCCTATTCTAACATGTCAATCATTTCAGGTTTATATTAATATTAAATTTTAAGTATATAAGTTGCTTTTTAACACTACTGTCTTGTGTAAGACTATAAATCAATTGTGTAAGTTTTCTAAGAATAAAGGGAAATAAAAATGTAAAGATGTGTGTAAAAATGGCAAATATCCCTACTTATAAATGCTGAATCAATTTCTTTAAATGACTGCTATAAGAATATCAATTTTCAGTAAATGAGTGAGGGTAGGGTATAGGAAGCTAAGAAAAGAGAGTATGTTAAGTAACTTTTTGTCAATGAAAGCATTCTTTTTTTCAGAGCTACTTAATTGTTTCAGATTTTTCTTTTTCCAGAACCAGAGATTGAACTCAGGTCCTTGAGTTTGGCAGACAAGTGCTTATTCCACTGAGCTATCTCCCCAGCCCTCTTTTTCCTTTTTTCTTTTCTTTCCTTTCCTTTTCTTTTTTTGTATTTCAGGGAAGGGTCTACAGGGTGTTCAGGGTCTCACTAGTAGATAATACTTGTAGTGATCCACATGTTTGCAGCCTCCTAAGAGCTGTTTTAGATTGTCAAAGAACAATTTTGAAGTGATTTGTAATGCATATGTTATACTGTGTCTTTTTTTCTTCTACAGATTAATGCTTCCTCTTCTTTTCTTCCTCCTCACTTCATAGTTCTTCGTGAGCCATGTGTATTCCTTTGAAGGAAGAAAAACAATTCTACCCTCTTGGAATTCATCATGAGATGTTGATGTTCAGAGCACAGTTTGGTTCTTCTAATACCAAGCTGGGAAAAAAATCAACGATGTGTCAAAATTTTACCATTAAAACACCTCTGGTTCTAGAGTCATGTAATTGTGTGGAACTACATAATTCCTTGTCCTTCAACAAGCAAATAAAATAGGCAGATGCTGCACCAAAATTGACTCTTGTTTATAAGCAGGTTAGAATTGTCCTCTGGCTCTCACTCAACTACTTTGTAAGTGACTTTGAATATCATAAATAGTGAGTTATGAAAGCCTTTGGTAAAACATTGCTCTTTTCCCTTTTTTGTGTAATTTGTGGGTTTTATTATTTATTAACCTATTTATTTTAAGCAGATAAAAAAATCTATGAAAATGATCCAGATGTTCAAAACAAGATGATAGGAAATTTACAATAGTTATTATATTGCACGTTTTTATTTTCAAAGTAGTTGCTCAGATTACCACATATAGTAATGCAAAATTGATCTAACAATGTAAGTACTAATTATTCCTCTGTTCCTTTCAAAGAGCTAATAGAAATTAGTAGTACAATTATCTTAACTATCTGGCAGAGGGAGAGAGAAAGAGAGAGAGAGAAAGAGAGAGAGAGAGATCTTTTTTCTCCTTCCTTTTTTTCTTCTTCCCCCATCTCATTTGCTTTTTCCTTTGCAGCAATTCTTTTCCCTTTCACTATATCTATTGTGCCTTTTGGATCCTATTTACTCCTAGTTTCTTACATGAAGGAGACCCTATGACGTTTACATATATAAGTCTGATTTATTTAACTTAGTAGCATAGATTCATAAGTTTTCCCAGAAAAGTTTTGATTTTACTTTCTTTATATCTGAGTAATGCTCCATTTGATTAAAAATGCCACATCGTTTTTTTACCGGCTCATCATTTCATAGGCATTTGGGTTGTTTGCAAGATTGGGGTATGATGAATTGTACTGTTATAAACCTGAGTGCACATATATAGTCATGAGATGATGTTTTATTTATTTATTTTTAATTTTATTAATTTTAATAAGAAAAAAATAATAATGATACCGTTTCAAAACATATTAGTAGGACAGCTACAACAATTAATACCATGCATATTATAGTCTTCAAAGTAGTTGCTCAGAGTACAAGATGCAAATGTTATAACTTTTCTAAACACTATTAGTACAAATATTTATTTTCATTGAACTAACATAAAGTAGTTGTACGTATAGTCCAATATTCCATAGCAGTACTGGGTTATCAGCAGAACCCACTGTTAGAAGCCTTTTACACCTCCGCATATTAACATGGCTTTACTTTTCATACCTCGCAGTTAAACTTTTCTCCCTGGCTAAAACCAAGATAAAGCAAAATCTATATAACAAAAATGTAATTTTTGTATCTTACAAGGTCAGTCAAATCCCCTCAGGATTTACCTTGCAACCATGCACAGCATTTTGTAGAACTTTTGTCAGTGTCAGCTATCCGAATGAATCACAACCATTCTTTGACCAGTTTATTCTCTGTAAAAGCCTGAGAGGATGTTTTCGCTCTAGGTGACTCGCCTTAGGCACATTATACGTTGTTGATCCCATTCCTCTGTGGCCCCATAATTTCCCTGAACAGAAAATTTAGGACAACACTGAGTTATAGGATGTTACAGTATGGGTTCTTTTATGTCCTGAATCCTTACTATTTGGCTAGGACCAAAATATTGGCAATCTTTGTAACCCTTCTCTTTCCCTAATTTTTTGGTTGTTAACCCTCCAAAAGAGAAGCTTAGTGATACTATGACATAGATACTTGAGCTTAACATCACTATCTTCTTGGGTATCAAATGCCTTAGACTTAGAAGTGGTATTATCAATGGTATTACCATTGATATTCTAATAAATCCTTACAAAATGTTATAAAAAACTATTACATATTTTTACACAGAAATTTGGAAATCTAACCATATACAAATTGTAGCAGGTTATTCCTATGATATTTTTTCCTTGTCTCTTATTCTCTTTTATTGCCATTAAAAAAAAGAAAAACATTAACATGAGACAGAGTATGGCAACAATTGATATGACATTAGAAGCAGCACACAGCGCAAAGACCAGAATGACAGGCATTCCAAGCATGGTTTTATTATTACACATTTCTATCCTCAGTTTCAAAAACCTGTTGGAGATTCTTAGGACCATTGGAGATGATATTTTTAGTTCTTCTGGAAAAAAATATCTAGAAGGGGAAAAGCTAGAGCGAATGGGATTTCTCACACTAATTTTTTGAAGAATATTTACACTGATTTCCAAGTGACTGCACCAGTCTACATTCCCATTAACAGTGGAGAAGAGTTCCTCCCCCCCCCCCAGAGCCTCTGTAGCATTTGTTATTGGCTGATGTTTTTATGACAGCCATTCAACCTGGGATGAGATGGAATTTCAGTGTTAATTTTCATTTCTTAGGCCAGCAAGATAGCTCAGTGGACTCTTGCTTAGGCAAGAGCAGGGACCAGGCTTCTATTCCTGGCACCACATGCTGTGCTGAGCCAGCTACCCAAGAAGATAGTAATACCAGCTTTGGGGAGGCTGAAAAACAGGATCTTCACTATGAATTTGAGCTATGTAGTGAGATCCTGTTACCAAATACATAAAAAGTAAAATAAGTTTGCCTCTGAATCCTAATTTGCTTCTCTCAAATGAGTAATGATGTTGAACTTCTTTTTTTTCCATTTGTATTTCTGAATCTCAGAAGTCTGCATTTGTCTCATTTGCCCATTTTTGGGTTGTCTGTTTAAATTTTAGGGGCCTGATATTTTAAAACTCTTCATATATTCTAATGTCTGAGTTACTTTTCACTCGTTGATGGGACAAATACCCAACACCCAAAATGAAGGAAGGAAAAGTTTATTTAGCTCACAGTTACTGGAGGCTTCAGTTCATAATCGGCCAGCTCCAAGGGCGAGTGGCACAAGGCAGAGAGCAGCAGTTCATGGCAGTAGAACAGTGACAATGATGACAGAGGCAACAGACCAATCAGGGCAGCAAAGCAACAGTGCTAGTCTGTCTCTCTGTCTATCTTTAAATTACATCAGGCTCTCTGCCTTAGCCTATCTGCCTCAGGCCACATCTATAATTCCCAGCAGTACTCAGACTGATGATCTCATCAACACATAATCCCAATGACTCATGAGTCAAGTCTCAATCTATAGTAGTCCCCACCCCATTATTGCATGAGGCCCTGCCCATGTGGAAATTTTCACACATATGATGGAACCACCTCCATCTGACAGGCATCCTATGGAATCCTGCAAAAAACTCCCTGCAGAGAGGCTGGGGGCCAGGTCCACCCAGCTAATCCAGGAGCTGAACATCACGATAGGGGGGCACAGAGGTTTCACTTCCATGGGCTGCAGCAGGAAGAAGCTGGGCACAGCAGCTAAACCCAGCCAGGCACATCTGGGTGAGTTTCAACTTGGTAGATCTGGATCTGGTAAGCTGAGACACTTTGCTAGACCCAGATCTATGAGAATGGCTTCTCTCCTGATCTATAGAGAAAACAACAGGTAACTGGGTGAACTAGTCGGCCTGGAAGACCCCCGGTACATCAAGGGGAAGAGATCAGAGAGAACTTAGTGGAATTAATTAAATACAAATTTTGATTTAATATCTGTTTATCTACACAGACATAATGTTTGTTCTTACTGTCTAAAATACAAACCATTAGTTAAAAAAGTTTGTCAACTACTAATTATCACTACCTATTATTAGGTAGGTGCTAAGAGAATAACTGCACCAAAGTTCTACCCCAAAGGTTAAAGGAAAGTGATATACAAAATGACAAAGAGTAGGAGCAAAATGCAGTCTCAGGCCCCAAGCCCACCCAGAACAAATGCAGGTAACACTAGCACAGAAGCAAATAGGAATCATATAGCTGAATTCTCTGAATTAGTAGTGTCTGAAGTAAACAAATAACTGGAGAAAGGTATAGAGGAAATCAGATCAGAAATAACCTTTGAAGTAAAAAAAAAAAATCTCTGAATTAATAACATCTAAAATAAAGGAACAACTGCAGAAAGGTAGAGAAGAAATCAAATCAGTAAAATCACTGAGGTAAAAAAGAAAGGATAGCTATAATTAAAGAATTAATAATTCCTTCTAATGAAGACACTTTTAAAAAAACTAGACCAGATTAGAGAAATGATGGAATCCTTGAATGAACAACTGAGCAAAGAAATAGATCTCATGAAACAGACTTAAAGAGACATACAGGAACTTAAAATCTCAATCAGAAGCTGGCAAAACCATCTGAATGAAAGAGAAGGTAAAGTTTCAGATCTTGAAGACATTATTGCAGCAAATGAAAAAGTAAGAAATTATCTATTTAAAACAACTAGGGTGGGGCAAGCCCAGGGAACAGGGTTTGATCCCTGGCACCACATGCCACCCTGGCCACACTCTTAGGTGCGTGGAGCTGGTGATGCAAGCCAGGCATGGTCTCATGCACCTGTAATTCCAGCACTTGGAAGGCAGAAAACAAGTGGAACACTAATAGTCAGAGCTGTGTAGTGAGACCTTGCATAAAAACAAAAACAAAAACAACCAGGATACAGGAAAAAATAATTCAACATCTGTGTGATGATGCAAGGGTGAACAATGTGAGAATAGGTATCAACAAGAAATAAGTGATCATTACAAATGATATACAAAGAATATCAGTGGAAGTAAGGGCAGAAATCTTCCAAATATGGGAAAACATTCTATCATTCAGTAACTGAAGCATATAGAACTCCAAATAACATGAACACAATTAAAAACACACCCAAACTTATAATAGTGAAGATCCTAGCAATCCAGAGCAAGAAAAATATGCTAAAAATTTCCAGAGAAAAGAAACAGATTATGTTTAAAGGAAATCCCATCAGAACAATGGCAGCTTTCTCTTCACAAACCATTAAGTCAAGAGGACCATGGATCAGAGTGCTTCCAGGCCTCCATGAAAACAAATTCCAGCCCAGATTGCTATACCCTGCAAACTGCTCTTACAAGCTTGATGGAGAAGTGAAATACTTCCATGACAAAGAACAAATAAAGAACTTCTTGATGACAAAATCAAACCTAGACAGATTATTAAAAGATGTTCTAGAGAGGGACCAAAACAAATAGAACTCCAGGAATGAGAAAGGAGAGAACCCACTAAATATGGCAAACAATGAAATACAGGAGGAAAAAAAGGGTAAGCAATAGCGGGTAAATAACATGTTGATCATAATTTAATGCATACCAATTATAACCATCAGTGTAAATGGACTCAATTCGCCAATTAAAAGAAATAGACTGGCACAATGGTTTAGGAGGAAAAATCCAACAATATGCTGCACATAAGAAACACATTTAACTCAAAAAGAAATTTAAAAAAGAAAAAAGAAAAGAAGAAATTCACAGGATGAAAATCAAAGAATGGAAAACAATATTACATGCTCCAGGACCTTCTGAAAAAAAGCAGGGGTAACAATCCTGTTTGTAGATAGTCTGAACTTCAAGTCAACAATGATCAAACAAAGAAGGCCACTACATACTGGTTAGGGGAAAAATTCAAGATGAAATGGTAAACTCATAAATATGTATGCACCCAATAGAGGAGCACCAAGCTATATAAGACATATATACATATATATATACACATATGCTTACTGGAAGAAAGATAGCCTCTTTAACATATGGTGCAGGATAAACTGGCTCTGTACATGCCAGGTTATTCTTGAAAGAATTAACAACTGGGACTTCCTCTTGTTGAGAAGTGCTTGCACATCAAAAAAAAAATTACTGACAGAGTGAAAAGGCAGCCCACAGATGTTTTTTAAAGGTGTTAACTTTATTTTATTTTCTAAAGTTGAAATATGATTTAATTACAACCACACAATTTGACTCAAAGTATGTTGTAAATGAAAGCCTTTATGCCATGAGAAAGCATTTTCAACACTGCATAGAAATCAATTATTGATGAAATATATGTGTTTAAAAATATATATAATCCATATACATCATAAATATTCATATAAAACCAAAATCAATCATATTTGTTATTGAAATGGAGATGGAAAACATGTATTATATATACATTTATGTATAATATATGCATGCTAAGATGCATATCATTATATATGAATAATTCTAAGAATTCAGAATCACTAACAACATGATATTGGAATAATTCTTTTCAAAGATCCTACTAAGCTATTGATATATGAGTGGAAAATATGTTTAACTCAAAATAAATTCACAAAAGTAAGGAACAAATGATATGAAAACTTTCTTTTTTGTTTTTAAATCAAAAGCTTTTGTTAGGTCCATCAAATATTCAAGACCATAGGACAAATTACCATCCGTAAAACTGGAGATGGAAAAAAAGAAAGACTATAACGTGTTAGTCAGCTTCCCATTACTGACATAAAAAAAGGAAAGAAAGTCAGGTATTGTGGTGCACTTAGCCCAACACTCTGGGAAGCTCAGGCAGAAGGACTGCTAGTTTCACCCAGCCTGGATAATTGAATGAGACGCTGTTTTCTGTTTTTGTTTGTTTGTTTTTTACAAATGCAAGTTTTATTTTCTTTTTAAATTACTTTTAGTAAGAAATAACAACGTGACAGTGTCCAAACATGTTAGTAGTACTTGATGTAATGCATATTGTTGTCCTCATAGTAATTGTACACAACACAGGGTGTAGATTTGATAATTTTTCTAGTCATTATTGGTACAAAAATTTCTTCCCATTGAACTAAGAGAAAGTAGTTGTACACATAGTCCAATGTTCCAAAATTGCAGTGGCTTAATGGCAAAACTGGCAATGTTGCAAGCTGTTGATTCAAGCCTTTTACGTTTTATGCCTCGTGGTTAAACTTTTAGGCTGGGTGGTTAAGGGAAAGTGAAAGTAAGACTGGTATAACAAAACAAGTAACTTTTGTATTTTCCAAGGTCAGTAAAGCTCACAGATTTTGAAAGAATCATAACTAATAAGTACTCAAAGGTCTTCTCTCTAGAATTTATAAAGAAATAAAAAACATCAAGAACCCAAAATTTAAAGATGCAGTCCAGAAACAGGCATCCAAGATGAACATACACTTGTCAGAGGAAAAAATACTAGAAGCTAGTGAACACATGAAAAAATGCTGTACATCACTAACCATCTGTAAGATGCAAATTAAAACAACACCAAGATACCATCTCATCACAGAAAGAATGGCTATCATAAAGAAATCAACAAACAACAAATGTGGGAGAGGCTATGGAAAAAAGGAACCCTTGTGCACTGCTGGTGGTAATGTAGGCTGGTGTAACCATTATTGAAATCAGTGTGGAGATGCCTTAAAAAACTAGGACTAGAAATCCCATTCAATCCAGCTATCCCCCTACTGGAAATTTTCCCAAAAAAACTGAAAACATCATTTCATAGTGACATTTATGCACCTATGTTTATAGTAGCACAATCTGTGATAGCCAAATCTTTGAAACAACCAAAATACCTGTCACCTGAGGAATGGATAAAAAAGATGTGTTGTTTTTATACAATGGAATATTACTTAGCTATAAAGAATAATAAACTTGAAGCCTTCACATATAAGTGTGTGCAACTTGAAAATATGTTCATAAGTATAATAAACCAGACCCATGTATGTAAATATCATGGAATCACCCTATTGTAAGAACTCAAAGGAAGAAATAAAAATGAAAAGCTACAGCACAGTTAAGTGGAGAGCGAGGACTTATGGATCAAACAATGAAGACAGAGCAAGGAGAAAAGTTAGGAAACATGCTACAGGCAAAACCACACATTCATGTACACAAAATGGTTAAGAAAATGGTCCTAAGAATCTCCATCAGGTTTTTGGAACTAGCAGTTAATCGGTAGAATTCTCAACCTGACTAACTGTATGCTGATATACATGAACTAAGCAATTATACTGAGGATAGCAACTATGATGGTTTATGTCTAGCTGTCCCCCCAAAGCCTCATGTAGTCATGGGGCAAGGACTTCTATAGATTGAGACTTGACTCATGGGCCACTGGGATTATGTGAGTCAGTACTGATCTGGAGTTTGAGACTTGATCCATGATCCCTGGGATTATGTGTTTTAATACTGATGGGATTATCCGTCTGAGTATGGCTGGCACTATGGGTGTGGTCTAGGGTGGATATCCTAAGGCAGAGAGCCTGATTGGAATATAAAGAGCGACAGAGAGACAGTCTTAAGCTGTTGCTATTGCTCTCTGCTCCCCTGGCTGTTCCATTGCCTCTGTCACGATTGCTGCTGTTCCGCCACCATGAACTGGATGCTTTCTGTCCTGTTCCACTCAGCCTTGGGCCAGCCATTCTTTTGTTTTGTTTTGTTTTAAGATTTAATTTTATTTTAAAGAGTAAAAATAGCAGAACCAAAGATAGAAAAACAGTAACAAGCAAGTGTATGTATAGTACAGAATTTCAAAATAAGAAAAATTTAATCATGGTTGTATTATATATTTCCATCATCAAATCTGTTTAGATTAATAGATATAGGTATGTAGGATTGGTCAAACAATTAAATGTTAACACTTTCAATAAACAATATTTTTAAAATTCTTCCAAATGAATTTTGTATTTAACTCACTCTTCCAAAAAAATTACAAGGGTTAATTAAGGATGTAGAAAATGCAAGGTCCTGAGATTGATTCCTGGTTAAAATACCTATCATTCTGATTTTCTAAATGCGTACTGCTTCTAATGTCTCAAATAAATTGTTTTTTAAAAGAAGGTAATAAAAGAAAATAAGAGACTAAAGAAAAATACCATAGGATTGATGTGCTACAATTTTGTATATAGTTAGATTTCTAAATTTCTTTATATAAAATGCGTAACTTTTCCACATTTTATAGGGATTTATTAAGATATTAATGACTAATAGAAAATACCAGTTCCATGTTAGCTCTAAGGCGTTTGATATTGAGAAAGATAGTGATGTTAAGTTCAAGTGGCTATGTTATAGAGTAGTAACATCTGTGCTATGATTAAGTGTTGATCTGAAAGTGTCCCATCTGCTGTTCCGTATCATCCTGTGCATGATTTCCTGTGCTTTAATTTTTTTATCTGTTCTCTTCATTGCAGTTTTTAGGGGAGGGTGGAAGATGCCTTTTCAAGTTTAGGGAGACTAACAGTTTACTGTTCGTTTTGGTTTAGATTTTTAAATATTACTTCAAATTGATGTTTCCTTTAGTGTACATTAAAAAAAAAAAAACTACTTGTTATAATTTATGTCTAGATGTCTCCCCAGTGTTTCATGAGGTCATAGGGTTTTGAAGGGGCTTTAAAATTTTATTTATTTATTTATTTATTTATTTATTCATTCATTCATTCATTCATTCATTCATTCATTTTGGAGGTGGCTGGATCTAGAACATAATATTGATTCATAGTGCAATGCTGGGATTAAGAGTGAGTGATTGCTAGAGCAGTCCACTGACTGGATTGGTGCTATCCTAATCCCACTAATGTAAGTGTGATGTAAGGGATGCAGAGAGGCTTGGCTTGCTGTTGCTCTCCCATGTTGCTTTGCTGTCTTCTGCTGCCATGAAGAGTTGTCCCTCTGACATGTACCACCGTGCTTTGGAGCCAACCAGTTATAGACCAAAACCTCTACAAACTGTGAGCTAAATATTTCTCTTTATCTTTAGCTGTCAAGTATTTTGTCTCAGTAACGAGGGGAAAACAGCTAAAGTACTATTACTTTTATTGAAAATCTAAAGATATTACTCTTGGAAAACATTCCACTTTTAATTCTATTTTCTTCTCACGCATATCACAGTTAGGCCCATTATGACTTAGCAAATTGTGCTTAGTGATGCATGCAGTACTGGAGGCAAATGAGTATATATGCTAGAATAATTAGGAATATCAGGGCCGGCGGTATAGCTCAGCGGATTTAGCGTTGCTTAGAAAGGAAGTGCAGGGGCCAGGGTTCGGTTCCTGGCCCCTCGTGCTGTGCTGGCCCCGCTCTAGAGCGCACTGAGCTGGCAATACTGGGCGTGGTGGTGCGCGTCTGTAATCCCAACCCTTGGGAGGTACAAACAGGAGGATCACTAAGACCCTAAAAAAAAAAGGAATATCTTAAAGCACCTCCCCGTCCTGCTCCCTGTTTCTTTCCGTGTCCTTCCCTCTGTCTCTTTCAGTATCAGAAAACCAACAGGGGTTGGTGGGGCTGGGGATATACATCTCAGTCTGGCTTCTCCACACCACAACCAAAAAGGGCGTAATATAAAATTAACCATGAAGGTGTTCACACCTTTTTTTTTTTATAGAGGGAGCAAAAAGAAATGTGATATAAGTGTTAAAGTGTTATGATAGCAACAATTAACCTATGTTCTAAATTACCTCCGCTGTTTCAATTTCTTGTGTTTCTTTCCATTTTATTCAGAAACTCAGTGCCCAGGACATATTCCAATGTGGCAACTCCTCCTTGGAGGAGATATCTTTTTTGTGTTTCAGTTTTTTTCAAAGCAGATAAACTTATTATAATTGAGGATATATTTTAAAATAATTTCTTACATTTCTGTCAGCATTTTTTAATGAAACTGTGATACAAACTGGCTGGGTTGTGTTCTATAATTACCGCTGTCTGTATACTTTCCATTCGAGATGGTATTGTTTCTGCATTTATCATTCCTTGTTCCTGCTTAAGTAGTTGTCAGTGCAGCTGTGATTCATTTATGTTACAATGCAACAGCTAATCGTGTATGGGCTAGTTAATCAAAAACAACATTTTAACAAGACCAAAATAGCCAAGCCAGGATTAAAACTTAGTTATATAACAATGTTAGAACTTTCTTTGGAAGCAGCATTGTAAAAGAGTATTCATTTGTATAGTTTTGAAAGCCAAATAATAATTACGGTGGTATTGTTCTGTTGTCCATATTGTCCAAAGCTGAAATGGTAAGCCACAAAGGGAATAATGAATTATCCTTCATTATCTTGTTTGATTTGGCCCTTTAAATGGTCAATATTGTTAAATTGGCCTTTGGATGGAAAGAAATTAGATTCTGTCATGTGCCACTAAAGGTCTCTTTTTCATGATTAGACGCGTTTGAATTCATGAGGCTGAGAAAGCTATGCCAAAGTAAAGATAATTATGAATGCAATTATTAGTCATTTAGACCATCAGCACAACACACAAATGGATCATTCACTTGGAAATTTGCAAGGCAAATTTATAAGCACTGAATAAGCTCCAGGAGAAAAAGTAAACTTGATTGGAGATAGTGAGACTTAAGATAGATATCTAGGTATGACCTTGTATACCAGATATATTTCAATTAAACTAAGTATCCCTGCTGTTCTTCTGTCTCTTGTCTTGTCTTCTCTTCTCTTCTCTTCTCTTCTCTTCTCTTTCCCTTGTAGATAAGATCATCAAATCTAGGTATCCTGTCACTTTGAATAATAATCCTACATATTAAGCCTGGCACTATATGAATAAAAAATTGTATGAAGCCTACCTGACTGGATACTTAAATAAGGTGGAAGAAATAACACACGTTTTTCTTATAATAACTTCATTTATCATCTAAAAACATAAATTGGTTGAAAGCTGGGAGTAGTGGTGCACATGTATAATCCCAGCACTTGGGAGGCTGAGGCAGGAGGATCAGTGCGAGTACAAGACCAGCCTGGGACAAAAGTGAGCTGAAGGCCAGCCTGAACTGCATAGTAAGACCCTGTCTCAAAAAGAAGAGAAGAAAAAAAAAAAAAAAAAAGAAATTGGTTGAGTAAAGCAAATACTCCCTAGATAGTGATTATCTTGCCATCACAATGGTTTCCCACTCATATTCTCCAAAATAGCATATTCAACTTTCTTTGGGAATGTGTTTCTCCATTGTTTCTGTTTGACTTCTCATTGTAATTTTCTCCCTTGGAATCACAGGATTGGCCATGTATTGATCACGTCTAACCATTTGAGCCAAATGAATCACTAGGACATAGTGACTGAACACAGGCTAAGTAGAAGGCCTACATAGGAATAGAGATCATTTTGATTCTTTTTAATTAATGAAGCAGCATTTCTACCTGAATCAGTAATGAGCACATGCAGCCTGAAGTCAGTGGAGTCACCGTACCTCTAACAAGGACAGAGCACAGGAAAGTGGTAGTAGGCCTGGGGTGTGGGAGGAGGGCTTGGAGAGCAAGGTTGTTCTTTCTTACCAGAATCTGAGTCCCTGGAGGCAGTTAAGCTAGCTACAGTCTTACAAATCTTCATTTCAAACACCAATTATTTTTTTATTTTAAACATCTTAATATTACTAATTACAGCAACGTAATTAAAATGCATCTTTGTAGAACTAGAATATTTATTTCAACACCCGGTAATATTTACTATGTTGAAATAATTGTAAGACTTAACACTCGGTTCTTTTGGCAAAATGGAGACATAGAGAAATACATGCCGGGCGTGGTGGCGCACGCCTGTAATCCCAGCACTTGAGAGCCTGAGGCAGGAGGATTAGTGTGAGTTGGAGACCAGCCTGTGCTACAAAAGTGAGCTCAAGGCCACACTGAACTGCATAGCGAGACCCTGTCTGGGAAAAAAAAAAAACAGAGAGAGAAATACATAGCTAAGAGGAACAGTCACACATAATGATAACCATGCACTCTAAATACTCAAAGTACGTATGAGTAGATGGATAAATATATTAAAATGCTATTACATTCTACATATGAAAAATTTTAGTGTTTCAAAATGTAGTAGGAATTATGCTGAAGATAAAGCTCACCAGTGATATGTAAACAATATAAATATTCAACAAACACACATCTGCAAAAGCAGAAGTCACTTACATTGAATGTCCCCAGGTGTTTCTTCGCATATGTTATAGAGTTCTAGCCTGACATCAACCCTCCAAAGGAGGTCTTATTATGCTCATTTCGTAGGAAATAAGTTTCTGTGAGGACAAGTAATTTCATGCAAGGTCACAGAGCTGGCAGCACTGATGCTCGCTAGGCCACATGGCCTCCCATGCCTTGGCCACCTAATTGTTCAGCCTACAGGTGTTCAATTTAGGCAAATTATCAACATTTTATAGCATACACAACTAATTGGGAAAAAATAAAACTTTCCTTTGAAAATACTGTGAAACATATAAAAAATAATTTGATCTTTGGATAAGGAAAGAATCAGAATTTTTTGAAAGAGAAAATACTGACTTTTGAACCCAAAACAATCATTTTTGGATGAACAAAAACTTCAGGTAAAAATACACATGTTGGAAATAATTCAGGACAAATGTTTAGTCTAAGTATAAGGGACTCAGAGATACATAGAAAGGTAAATCAAATGCAAAGTAAGCACAAGACCTAAGTACTCAGTTCAAAAACAAGTACATTAAACAACTACAAAGCCAAGTTCCTGAATTCATTGCTAAAAATGGGTATTAAATTAGCACAAATGCCCGTAGCTCATTTAGCAAAATGGAAATATTTAGTAAAATAACACGTTTCACCAAATTGCTCAAAAATGTTAGCTGTAGGGAAAGAGAGCTTCAACAGTTCCTGAGTGCAAGCTGGTACTGGCCCTGACTGTGGTAGTGTACGCAGCCTGTACCAACAGCCAGAAAAATGATCCAGCATGATTATCCCATGCACAAAGTGGAGTTCCTGGGCCGGAAAATATACAACAGCTGCCTGGTCTGTGCTATCCCCCATTTCATACATTAGAGCCTTTGTCCAGGGCCTCATTGTGTGGCTGTATATATGTGGACAAATTTCTTATCTATTATCTATCTATCTATCTATCTATCTATCTATCTATCTATCTATCTGTCTGTCTTACCTATCTATCTTCTCTGTCTGTCTGTCTGTCTGTCTGTCTATTTATCTATCTGGAACCGGGTCTCACTATGCAGCTCGGACTCGTAGTGATCCTCTTGTCTCAGCCTCCCCAGGGCTGGGATTGCAGGAGTGTGCTGCCATGCCAGCATGGCATGCAGTACAGGGGTGAGGGGAGGGTACAGGGGGTGTCCAGCCTGGGTGCTTGCGCTTGCCAGGCAGGTGCTTAGATTGCTGTGCTGTCTTCCCCTTTCAAAGGGATGGTTAAGAGGCCGGGGATGTAGCTCAGTGGCGCAGCACCTGCCTAGCAAGCACAAGGACCAGAGTTCGATTCCCACTACCAAAAAACCAAATAGTAAAAAGATCAAAGGGATGGTTAAGTTTCAAAAGACCTTTAGGGTGGGGCTCCACCCAATCTGAAAGGTGTTGTTCTGAAATGAAAAAATTTGGACACACAAGCACCCAAGAGTTTGCACATAAAGACAGAAGAAAGTTCTATGAGATAACTGCGGAAGCAGCCACCTGTAAGCCAAACGGAGGCACGTCAGGAGAAGCCAAACCTGTGGGCATCTCTGTTTTAGGCTTGAAATCCCCAGCACTGAGAGAAAGTGCTTTTTTTTTTTTTGTCATTTTGACACAGGTCTCCCTGTGCAGCTCAGGATGGCCTTGAGTTCATTTTTGTAGCCCAGGCTGGTCTCTTACTCCCACTGATCCTCTTGCCTCAGCCTCCCAAGTGCTGGGATTACAAACGTGTGCCACCACGCCTGGCTGAGAAAGTGGATTTTTAAACCTTTGAGTCTGTGGTGTGTTGTCACTGAAGCAACTCAACCTACTAAGCTTTCTTCAAGGGCTCATGAAACACTTCTGACGGGGAGGCCTCCCCTGGGAATGCACGCACGGAACCGGAGCCAAGCCTCTGCATGGTTCGCGTTTATGGTTCGCATTTTCTTTCTACACTTTCCTTCGTTCTGCACAAATTAATCTATATTTCCAACATACTGTTGTTACAGTCTAAAAATAAAGCTATTTTTTAAACAAGCAAAAATAGCCCCTGAGTTTAAAAAGCTTAATTTGAGCTCTTGCCTTATGTTACAAAAATGTCTTTGTTCACCAGACCCTAAAGTGTGAGTCAACATATGCCCACACAGACAAAAAATGGTAATCAGCATGTAACATACTACATTTACATGATACTACCAGTTAATATATAACATTAATAGTGGCCTATTAAAAGAATAAAAACAAATCTTCATGTGTTTTACCTAATTAACACTTTTCTATGTGTTTAGCAATATCTTCATATTTGACTCAAACATAATGAAAACAGTTGTGATCTCAACAAAGACTGTGTTCTTTCGTTGTTTATATTTCTGATGGGTTTTCCTCATTTGAAGTCTGTAGTTCACAGTGGATGGGGTTCATGCCTGGCATGCTGTGCCAGCCCCACCCCCAGGGCATGATGAGACAGTGACTGAGACTGGGCACAGTGGCACATTCCAGTAATCTCAGCATTTGGGAGGCCAAAAACAGGAGGATCACTGCAAGTCTGATCTATGTACTGAGACCCTGCAGACTCTGTAGACCTTGTCTTAAATACATTTTTAAAAATCGTGTAATCATATGAATTTGAGCTTTTTTTTTTTTTTTTAACAAAAAATAAGGCTTCCATTAGCTTTTCATGAAGTATCTTCACTGTGCCTATAAACTGACGAGCCTAATGTTGAGGCACTGGTGAGGAGGTTGAGAAAGGTTTGAAAGTGAGAATAATTCCAAGGGAAATGCAGCTGCAGGCGGACATGGATCATTAGAAGAAACAGCAGTGGCAGAGGCGATAAAGAAATACAATATGGGGAAGAAGGATCAAATTCAGGATACAGAAGAAATAAACTCAGTTTGGAGGAAACAAATCAAGATTTATGTGGCTTTTGATCAAATGTCAAAGTACAGGATACAGACAATAAGTAAGTGAAGCCACAAGCAACTGAAATATTTTAGGTTATTCCCAGCTGACATCCCCAATGACATTTTCTCATTTATCATTGGAAAGAAAAACCACTGAAAGCTGAAAATGACCTTATAAATCACTTTGCCCTTCACCAATCAGCATCTAACCTTGGTATGCCTGTGTGATAAAAAGTAATGCTTTAGGACACAAAACTCGTGGAACTGTAAAAACACTGGGAAAAAGGATCTTTTTAGTGAAACTCTCATTCTAAATGGATTTAAAATATTATACTACCCAACTACGTCCTGAAATAGTTACTTCACATAGAAGTGCTTGGGTTCTATGCCTATGATTTTATATATGAAAGTATGGGACCGTTTTCACAAAGATAGTAAAATGATGATTGATGATAATGATGATGATGATGGTTGCTGCCCCTTTTTAGGGTTTTATATGTTCTATGCTTGAAAGAAAATTATAATGTCTCAAGAGTACATAAATTTAAATATGAGAAACCGAGTATCCAAGGTCTTAGCTGCTTTGGTCCAAGTCCCTCAGATCCCGCAGGACGTAGAGCTGCAGTGTGCTGCTTGCCTGTCACCACATACCTACCATTCTCACCGTTTTTCTCTTCCCTGAAAACAATGATCTTCTGCTTATTACGGTGGTCTCTGTGCTCAGAAAATTTTGACTCAGTTTTTCTTTTGACTTGTTCCTTTTAGCTCTTCTAATGTGCCATTTTCCCAGAAATTCTTTATATCCACTCCATTTAAAGTAGTGCAGTAGCTGCCACGTCAGTTTCCTTTTCTTTATGATACTTAACACTGATAGCTTCCTGTTTGTATTTGTGAATATGCCTAAAGGGTATGAACAGTCACTCTTGGCACAGTCTGTCATACTTAAGAGAAGCACTTTCAATATCTGAAGAATAAACACATGAATCTTGTTCAATCCATATTTGTATATTTGAAGAAAGCATCAATAAATTTAATTATTTCACATTTGAACTTCACTGGCATTTGTAAGAAAAACTCTATTTATAATGTCCACTTTTTGTTTGTCTTTTTGAGACAGGGTCTCGCTATGCAATTCAGGCTGGCCTTAAGCTCACTTTTGTGACCTAGGCTGGTCTCAAACTCGCACGAATCCTCTTGCCTTAGCCTCTCAAGTGCTGGGATCACAAGCATGCGCCACCACGCCCAGCTATGACCATGTTATTAACATGGAGCCAAACTGTAATTCTGACCCTGATTTTCCTCGAGGACTGTGTCAGAGGATCTACAAGCTGTATAACTATCATGGAATAAACCTCTTTAAAAAATCATGATCACTTGAGAGTTGTTTCAGCCCAGAGACACAATGAAAATGAAAGAATTAGAAATCATTAGTAAATGACTGCAAATGGAATGTTTCATATCATAAATGGAAGCAAGGAGAATAAAGATTTTGTTGTTTAATTTAGAAAAGTTTGAAGGCATGCAAATTTCATAGATTATCTTTTAGGATTAAACTGTTGCTTTATATATTTTTGCTTGACTAGGAGTAAATTTTCATTTTGAACCTATGCAATATTTTCAAGAACTGAATATGAGGTAGAGTAAGACAAAAATATAATACTAGCAAAAATTAAAATAATTAATTTGTTTACCAATATCTGTGTCCATATCAGTATTGCTCTATCACCATACAAAAAAGTATGAGCTTTGAGAAAGAAGAATTAAAATGAAAAGTGACCCCCAAACTTTCCAATAACCAATTCCACAGAGAAGTAATGTTCATCAGAGATAGAAAACTGAATTTGCTCAACTTGCAAAAGCTGGAAAGAATATTAGATTATTTTCAGATAGGCATATTACTTCTAGAAAGAAAGATGCACGATGTTAAAAATTACCACTGGGCTCATTTTCTGTGAGCCTGGCTGTGCCCAATTCCCAGATCGTTGACGACCATTCATTCCTCCTCACATTAGCTGTGCTTTCTGTCTGTCTCCACCTCTGCCCACAATAGGATTATTTTACGTGTGCACAGTTCAGCTTCAATTTATGTCATAAGGTTTTGTACATATGCTGTGGTGCTCCTAGGGCCACGTGAAAAATGCACAAAAAGCTTCTGAAAGTCTATGTTCATTTGATTTTCCTAGAGTAAACATTCAAATTGAAGAGGGAGCAATTGCTTTCCCTTCAGAGCTATTTATCTAAAATCACTGTGTATAACATGTATAATAGTCTACATTTTTCATCTAGTTATCATATTCAGGATTATTTTTCTTAAGTCTGTGTAAAGGTATGTATGCTAAGGCATATGGGAAGATAATCTGAAAAGCAAACCACATTAAAGGGAAATGATTTCTGGACAGTTTTATTAAATTCGTTCAAGATTTGTGCACTATTTTTCATGATAATATGATAAACCTGAAAGTAATAAACCCACATGGAATGCGCAGTAATAGTAAATGCATACAGTTTGTTGGTTTGAGATTAACGTTAAGTACTTTACATAAATCTTGACAAAACATTTTGGTTAGTCTTGTTTCCTTGCTGAGTAAGCAGGAAGAAGGGTGTAGGCAATGGACAAGAGGCAACATCATAGCTGGGATTCTAACCCTTCCTGTCAGGTTCCAGAGGCCAAACAGCCACTAAAGTATACTGCTTCTTCATCAAATATGCTCATTTTGTACTCTTATCCTCTCCTTTTATTGCCTGAAGTGCTAGGAAAATGATAAACTTCTCTGGCCTCAACTGTTTCATATCAATACATTTTTTCATTACATTAACTTACTCCTTTAAATAAGCCAATGTGCTTGATGAAAATATATTCTTTAAAAACAATGCACACTTTCCTTGATTGGGGAGGTAGCTCAGTAGTCTAAGCACCTTCCTGGAAAGTACAAAGACCCTGGTTTGATTCCCAGTACCACTTGCCACGTTGTCCCCAGAACCCCAGGTGCATTGTGTCAGCCACCAAAACCAAGCATAATGGCACACACTTATAATCCCAGCACTAAGGAGGCTGAGACAGAAGGATCACTATGAGTCCAAGATGTGCAGTGAGACCCTGTACAAAATAAATAAACCATCAAAACATTTTAAAAAATTTAATTGCATATCTTCCTGACTTTGCCAAAGTTTATTAATTACAATTGTTCTTTTAAAGAAAATTCTGAAACAATACTAGTGATGCCTTTGATTATGAAGTGCTTTCTGTATAATGGATTCTGGCTAACAGGGCTATGTGAACATGACCTACCTTTCAAGCTCTGCTATTCCTTGTTAGCTCTTGCTTATAGCTTTTTTGCATTCCTTGCCATGAACATGACTACACATGCTATTCATTCCCATGATTTATATTTTATTTCTAGAACACATTTTACTTCTATCTCCCTGCTGCAATTCACCTGTAAACTACAGTGAAAATCTCTAATAGAGAGCAAGGACTGTTGGTGAGAAAAAGACTTGTTTTCTTGTGTGTTCATTGTATAAAATGTAATGTTTTCCCTGGCGTTAGACCTAAGGAGTGAGTGTGATTCATTTTCCATTAACTTCATGGTTTGGAGCCAAAGGGGGTGTGTGATGGACATGCTCATTGATATGGATCCTCCCCAAATCACTCTCTTGTCTCTGATTTGCTTTTTCGCTTGCAGCTATTTTTTTGCTTTTCCTACCTAGGCGACTCCTACAAACTCTACTACAGATTCTCACTATAGTTTACAGAAGCGCTAGAGCAGCACGTCAGGAGCAGAAATTTCACACAAGACTCAGAAGTTAGCGCCTCACTCTTTGCCATCACCAGTGACTTCTTCACCACACTCTCCTATTCCTGTGGTCAAAGCAATGAGGTCTTTCTTTGTTCATCATTTCTAAACTCAAGTCTTTGCTTTACAACTCTTACATTTCTGGAAAGATTTCCAGTAAGGCAAATTTTGAGTTAAGTGTGTCATTTTCTCCCTGAGCCAAACTGTGTTCCTCTACTCAGTAGAGTAGTGGAGGAGTGACAGGATCTGATGCACAAGGCTGGCATAAAGTTCCTGTTCTGTAACTTGCTTTTTAGGTGAACTTTTTCAGGATGTATTTTGTGTTCTTTAGTTCCTTCACACACACACACACACACACACACACACACACACA
>PVJA010035982.1:20000-21461 GCA_004027025.1 Myocastor coypus | reverse complement strand
AAAAAAAAAAAAAAAAAAAAAAAAAAAAAAAAAGAAAAAAAAAGAAAATGAAAGAAAGAAAGAAAGAAAAAGAAATTGAGTTTTAAAGTCTCTTATCACTGTACAGTCCATGTAGAGCAAGTTAGAATGTATTCTCATAGACCATGGATATCACGTCCAGCCAAATTCTGATCACCTAATCCACAGAGCTGAGAGGGAAGCATGGTGAAGATCAAATATCGTGTTACTGTCAATCATGCCCAAAGTTGAAAACTCTTATCAGACTATTTCACTGAATCAATTACAGAACACAAGTTGGACTGGAAATAAAAAAGGAGATGAAAAGGCTTACAAAAATAGCCTTACTAATTTGCTATTTTTAGTGCATTTCTACAGCTTAGCAGCACATCAGACCGCAGTAGATTTCAGTATTGTTGACATCTATCCTTTGCATAATACAGCAAATAAAATTTTACAAGACGATAAAATGCAAGGGACTAAACACGCACAGTTTACTGAATTATTTCATTATTTTATTCCATTTTACTTTCATAGTATTATTACTACTTATGTTTGATGCTATGTTAAAGTATATATAATAGTTTATAATAACTTCCTCTCCCTCAGTAGCAAGTAGAATATAGGATGCTTCAAACTAGTATAATATAAAGAGGTAATTATTTTTAAAAATCAGAGAATTTCTTTATAATGTTTATCTTTAAACTTTTCTACCAGTATTTAAAAAATAACTATTTGGCATTTCTTTCATTCAACACCTTGGGTTCTCATCTCACCATATCCTTGGCCAATAGCTATCAGTGATATTAATCCACTGAGTTTTGTTGTTATTTTACTGCTTATAGTTTTTACTATGAAATGAATAATAACGTAAGAATGGAAATGACCATATTGTTTTAAGCTTTTGATGTAATACATTAATATTGCTAAATGTTAGTAAATTTTGCGTACTCACTTATAAAAGCAGAGCATACATTGACTATCTCCAGATCATCAACATATAAGGCAACAATAAATAAATAGAAAATCACTTCACCATTTCTAAGGCAGTATTTTGGTTAATCTCTGCTGCATACTCTATGTGAACATGAATGAAAAGCCTTACTGCCCAGAATATTTGCCACACAAGCATCATGTGGGTAGCCTGAGTTGATGCCACTGTCCACGTATTGCCTTTGAATCATGTACATAGTTACTGCAAAATATTCTTGCCAGATTCTGAACATACATAGTTCAAAGTAGCATTGAAAATCACCACTCATCATGGAAACAAAACATAATTGAAACCCAACATGGCACTTAAACAATATCTGGTATCATAGAACCATATAAGAATATAATTAAAAGTACACAAACATATCTTTATTGTTAGCCTCACATAAATGAGTACAACAGCATCGTTGCCATTAGTTATCTATACCTATTAGCTTCTGCAGTAATATCTTGGCTCCACTTGGAGCTCAA
>PVJA010035982.1:0-17500 GCA_004027025.1 Myocastor coypus | reverse complement strand
TTATTTATTTATACAGAGTCTCACTATGCAGCTCGGGCTCACGGTGATCCTCTAGTTTTTGGCCTCCCCAGTGCTGGGTTTAGAGAAGAACACCACCACGCCTGGATGCCAGCTCAGGGGGCCTGGTGGCAGGGCTGGTGCTGCATGTGGTGCTAGGATTTTTCTGTTTTAATATTACTTTGTACTCTCTTCCAAAAATAAATAAAATAAAATTGACAGAGATAAGATCAGCTGACATGTATATCCAATGTATTTATTTAATCCTCATGGCAATTTTATATATATTCACAGCAAATTTATATATATATATATAAAGGCCAGCCTGAACAGATATATATATATATATATATATACATATATATATATGTATATATATATATATATATATATATATATACCATTGATATGTATTAATAGATTTAATCTTACATATATTTATCTATTTATAAATAAATCATTTAGACAAGTTATTAGGATATAATAAATATTAAGAGTACTAGTATTATGAAAAACTGTGTTCATTTCTATGGGCTGCTATAATAAAATATCACAAATGGGGCAACTGAAAACAACAAAATTTGGTTCCCTCAAATTTCTGGTGCCTGGGAGTCTGAAATCAAGCGCTGGCTGGGCCATCCTCCCTCCTAAACCTCTAGGGAAAGCAGCTTCCTCGCCTGCCCCACACTGCTGGTGGTATGCAGCCATTCTTAGCCTGTCAAGGCATCACCTGGTCCTGTCTTCACTTGTTGCTTTCATCTTCACATGGCCATTTTTCTAGAAAGACACCAGTATTGCTGTTAGGGAGCCACCCTTCTCCAGTATGAGTTCAATTTATCTCTCAATTATGTCTGTAATTGCTCTATTTACAAAGAAGTTCATATACTGAGGTAGTGGGGATTACAAATTCAATAAATCTTCGGGGCACAAACTCAAAACCAGCATTCTTGCAAACTAATTTTGTACTTACAAATGACCTGAAACAGAGCTTGTCTTCTCACTGCATACTTTTGATCCTCTCAGAGAAACTTTGTTCCATTTTATCACCTGTATCAAAAACCAACATCTTGTTTTTTCCTTCTCTGTTCACTCCCTCTCTTCGTCTAGTCAATCACATCCTTCCAGGTTTACTCATTCATTTTTTTTCATCAATTCTCATTTGTGCATGCCCACTAAGAATAATTTTCTCCTGAACCACGAAGAGGTTACCTAACTGTTGTCTATCTGTGTCTTTCTTAAATGGTCTCCAGGGCATGGTCAGTATCACTGTGCACATCACTAAGTCATGTCAAGTGAGTGCTTAGCTTTCACCTAGCCAGGAGGTCACATTTCAAGTGCATAATCATTTCATCTTCTTGGATGTACTCATCATTCTAGCTTTATTGTTTCTTTTCTCCAAATTCCCGCTCATGCTACTACTTGGACAGAGATCATTGCCCATAAATTTATTTTCCTTTTGACTTGTCCTTTGCACAGTTACTTGTTCTTGGTGTTTCCTGGATTTTGCTATGCTATTTTTCTCCCGTCAAGTCCTTAAAGATAAACGTAGCGATCAGATATCCATCCAACTCTTTCTTAACTAACTTCCCACTATCCCTGTTAAAGTTAAATTAAATGTCACTCCTATGCATCCCATAACACCTTTAGCTTTTACCTAAAGGAATACTTTTTATATTATATTTTGTAGTTCCATTTACTTGTCTGCTTTACACTACACTGCAATTTTTTATTTATTTATTTTTTGTACTGGGTTTACAGGATCTCACTGCACAGATTGGACTGGCAGTGATGCTCCTTTTTTCAGCCTGTCCGGTACTAGGATTACAAGCATGTGCCACCACGCCCAGTTTCAGTTGCTGTCTCAGGGTGCCTTGGAGGTGGGACCAGCATGGCATGCAGGAGTTGCACCCTGGTCCCTGTGCTTGTTAGTCCACTGAGCTGTCTGGCCAACTCTCGATTGCAATCTTGTGGAGAGCAGAACTTGAATATTATATACCACAGTACATCTCTGAGATTGACAAATTTATTCACTGAACAAAATTTATTCAGTGCCTAAATTGCACTAATAATGGTTTTACATTTTGGGCATGCAGTGATAAATTTAAAAAGCCATTTTCCTTTGACCTTGAAAGTTTACCACTTGCCAGATAGCTCAGTGGACTAAGGCACCTGCTTAGGTGGAGTGCACTGGCCAAGGTTCGATCCCTGGTGTGCTGTGCAGGATCAGCCCTTGAGGGGTTCTGTGACAGCGATTGAGACTGGGCATGTTGATGAGTGCCTATAATGTTGCAATTGGGAAGCTGAAAACAAGAGGATCACTATGAGTCTGAGGTACATAGTGAGAGCCTGTAGACTCTGCAGACTCTGTACCAAATACATAACAAAGTTAAGCAAATCAATAAAATATTAAAACCAGTCAAAATATTGCCAAATAAATGTCTTTTTAAGAGTGGCATAGGTACTTGTGATCTCAGAGAGTCAGAGGGAAATATGTCAAGGAGGGTTGAAGGAGAAATAAGTTGTCCAGGTTAAGAGTATCAGGTATACAATTCCACAAAGGAGGATTGGTATGTTTGGTCACTCCACTGAAAAGTGCAAAACAGGAGAAGAGACGGAGTGGAGGTGAAATGCTTTTAAAAGCACTTTAATTTATGTTATAACATTTTAATTTTTAAAAGTAAAAACCACCCACCCACATGCCCGGAACCCTTTCACTGGCGCACATGTGTGTAGGTACAGACTGTTTCACCTGCCCTCGCCCACCAGATACCTCCCTGCCTGGAGCCCAGCAAAAGGTGCTTGGAGGTACTTTTTCAGGCCCCAGACCTGGCATTTACTGTGGAAGCCTGAAGCTTCCTATTTTCTACAAGGTTTAGGCTGAGGACATGGGGAGTAGTGTGACACAGTTTTAAGTGTGAGGCAGCCCTTCTTGCCGTGCCCAGGACAGTGGGTTCTGGAGGAGGAGGCAGAGGCAGTGGCCTGTAAGCCTGTTACTAAAGAAAACAAACCCGGAAGGGTGATATGCGTGGATCTTTTATAGTCATGCTGCTGTACAGATTCTACTTATGAGCTGCTCATTAAAATCACCTAGGGATCACTGAGAAGGAAAAGTAGGCCTCACCATCATTCCTAATGACTTTGATTTAATTACTCATGGTCACTAGTATTTTTTAATATCCTTAGGGAACTCTGATATGTGGCCTATGTTTAAAACTATTTTAATAAAACAAACAAATGCATAAATAAATATTTTTAGTATGGGATTAAACCTCTTATGAATCTAAATCATGGTCATTTTTTACAATTTTAACCCATTTTATATGCTTATATCTGGGAATTGAGCAAGTACTTTGAAAAGAACAATGTACAATACCCAAATATTATTGAATTCTTATCATCTTGTTTTTAAAATTGTGCATCATTTCTAATGTTTTCTCTATTTTTATTCTATTTAAAATAATAATGTTGGGCCTGGCAGGATGACTCAGTGGTCTAAAGCGCCTGCTTAGGAAAGCTTAGGCAGCTGCAGGGACCGCAGTTTGGTCCCCTGCACCACATGCTACGCTAGCCCTGCCCTCAGGGCAGGCTTAGTTGGCCATAAAAATAAATAAACAAACAAAAGTTCTGAAACAATAAAAAAAATATTAATAAAAAAATTGTAAAAAAATAATAAAATAATAATGTTATTGAAAAATAAATGTGATTCAATGCTTCTGTGTTATTAACTTCATGTATTACCTTGACTGGTCTGAAAAACACCCAAAGAGTTGGTGAGATGGAATCTCAGAGTATATGTCTCAATCAGTTTCTCACCACTAGAATAAAATGCTCAACAAGGTAATTTAAAGACAGAGACATTTATTTTGGTTCACGGATTCAGAAGTTGCTGTCCATAGCTAGCCAGCTCCAAAACAGAAAATATGTGATAGAAGTGTCTGCCCTGAAGAAAAGCAGCTCACACCATGACCCCCAGGAAGTAGAAAGAGAACGGGGGCCAAGGGAGGGAGGCATGTGCCTAATATCCCACCTGCTGTGCCCAGGCATTATCACCTAACAGCGCGTTCAGCTGTGAAGGGATCGGTGCATTAACTCACGGATCAATGTAGCATCTCCACGATGAAGTCACCTCCTGAAGGCACTCCCTGTGTGAGCATGATTATACTTTTGGTGGCCACCTAGTTCTAAACCATAACAATGTGCTAGGGAAAGGGAGGGAGGGAGAGAGAGAGAGGGAGAGGAAGACAGAAAGACACAGAGAGGGAGAGACAGAGAAAGATATACAGAGAGAATAAAATATGCATTTCAAGGACAAACCTCTAGTGCCTCGTTCCTCTAACCCAGCCCCCACCTCCTAACTGTTCTACTTCTCAGTATTCACAGTTTCCATCATGTGAGCCTTTGAGAGATGTTTTAGATCCAAGTACTTTGAGGATGTTCCCAGAAGGGATGAACGTTTGAACTGACAGACTGAACAAAGACCATGACCCTCAGCATTGTATGTAGACCTGAACCAATCTCCTAAGCACCAGAACAGAATGAGAAGGCAGAAGAAGGGTGAACTTGCTCACTTGGCTTGAGGAGGAAATCCATCTTCTCTGGCCCTAGACACTGTTGTTCCTACTTCTTAGGATTTTGTCACTGGAACAGCATTAACCAATAGCATACTTCTCTATACTTCATGTCATGCCTTCCAACTTTGAGTCAAACACATTATCAGCTCTCCAAGGTCTCCAGCTTGAAGTCATGGGATTCTCCAGTAACCATAGCTATGTGTCTTAATTCCCTTAATAACAATAAATAAATAAAATCCATCCCCAGACCCACCCTTGAGGCAGCCTGAGCCAGCCAAAAACAAATCCTTCTCGATGTACATTTCATGACTATTTTTACTTTGAGGAGAGCAGACATCACACAAAGCCAGACAAGGTAAACAAGGTGAGCAAGGTGGATAACGACATGTCTGGATGTTTTCTGTGCATGCCTTTCTTTGGATGACACAAGCACCTCATGTCTTAGAACACCTCATGAACACTAGCAAAAGAATATTTCCAGAACAGTTTAAGAAAGTGCCAAGAACTACGCTGGATAAGGGTGTGTGAAGCAAGGGGGAGTGTTTCGAGGAGCATTAATGGCAACATGCCTATTGCTATAATAAATTTCTTAAAATTTAATCACTTACCATAAGTTGTTATCACCGTTTGTATGTAGGTGTGTATACGTATGTATATAAAATGCCATTCCTGTCATTTGACCCATCTGTACATCCTATAAACTGGCAATTCTATCCTTTCCAAATTTAGTTACAGAGTGACATTTTCCTCCCATATTATCCCCTTCCAGCGTCCCCTTGGCCACTGCTGCTGAGTTTTAACCCACTCTTAAAGGCCCTATGCGTATGTCACCTGCCCCCTGAAACCTTATTCAAGGTAACCCAAGCCCCAGCTGGATGCAGAATTTATCTCCCATATTTATCACATCATATCATAATTATTTGATTGCTTTTTAACACGATCATTAGAAAGACAGTATTGTACATTCTTGGAAATGTCAGTGAAAGAAGGAGAAATGAAGAGTGTAATTACGAGCTTGTTTTCTTCATTTAAGAAACGGAGCTTACATTTGCATAGCTTTTTAATAGACACTGCATTTAATCCCATAGTAACCTCGCAGATTATGTGAAAATGTATTAGTGATTTTAAATATTCTCATGACTAATAAATGGTAAATATGTGAGGCAAGGCATATATTGACAAGCCTGACTTAGTCTAAATATTTCAAAATATCACGCTTTAACATCATAACATATAAACTATCCCTTTTAAAATATATGAATAAATTAGAAACTTTTAAAATTTAACTATTCTCCACTTTTCTAAAATGTCATTTAAAAAAACTTTTAAACTGGCTTTGCTTATGTATCTTCCCACTTATTTTGTCACAATGTGAAATAAAAGTGCTTTCTAGGAAAGTGTATTTTGAGAACAGTTCATAAAAAACAAATTAAGTGTAAAAGATATGCTTAGGCTTTTGGCTAATTCTCCAGTACTTGTCCTGAACTACCCTGACCCATTCCACTCTCTGAAGGGGAGTCGCTCTCCTGTCTTGGCAATCAACAGGGCTGCTCTGGATCCTTTGCTTAGGCTTAAAGGCAGCATAGAAGCAATCAGAGGGATGGACCAGAGAATAGTAGTAAGGCTGGTAACGGTTAAGGCATTCCATAACTGAAATCTCTGCAAGGACCCTGGAAGGCGGCTCTTGGGCCCACTGCCCTCTCTGAAACTGCCTTTACACTTTTGCCCTTCAGATTGTAGACTATATTTAAAGTGTTGCTGCCTATACTAGTAAATTTACAAGTTTCTGCACTGGGCATTATATAATCTCTGTGGTACCTCTAAATCTTAAACACAGCTTTGTAAACTGCCCTCTTCGTAAATTCCCTTGGCTATCTTAATTTTAGTGTGTCAGTTATCACCTGCTAGAACCCTAACTGATGTAGCCCTGAATTTCTAACAGCTTAAGTCAAGGATTTTAAGACAGAACAATATAACTTTTCATGTCAAGAGTATGCATGATTTTTAAACAGCATGTGCATTTGCTGATCTTTAATTTTCTGAAGTATGATGACTCTTACTAAAAAGTGGCATTAAGTAGTCACTGAATAGTTTTGTGAAATACTTTTAAGTAATTAGTACAATTATCTACATAATCACTCTATTTGTGGTTAATAAACTCTAGCCTTGGTTTCAGTGAGAATAAACTTACAGATGTATCATCCTGGCTTATTTTTTAACTGTTGGATCTTTCTTAACAAACTTGAAAGCACTAAATAAAAGATATCATTTGACACTAAAAACCTTTCTTGATGTTTCAGAATTTTCTCTTACCTCACATGGAAATTCCATTCATAGGCAGTATTTATATCATATTGGAAAAGGTCACTGTTTCACTGCTTCATTTATTTTTTGGTAACTGTATATTAAACTAGATATTATTCTATGAATAAGAAAGTAGTGCTTTTAATTAAAGTAAACATAGGCCTTTACGTTCATTTAGGCCATTTGACATGACTAGGCTAGGTTTAGTGAAGAGGAATTATCTTCCGCCAAATATAAAATATATCCTGTAGTTAATGTATATAAGTAACATGACTTCCTTTTTATATTTTTATTGTGACATTTTAAAAAGAGGGCAACATAAACATAAAATTAGTTGGATGTTTTGTCTTGTTTTGTGAAACTGTTGTGTCAATATCTGGTTCAATGCAAATAGCTGCATTTCTTAATGATTTCTCAGGGTACTCATCAGAATTTTTAAATCAGATTTTACTCTTCGTGTGCTTCACTCTTGAAAATAGTTGTTTACAAAGTACATAGTTCCAAAAAGCAATGCCACATGTAAAGTGCAATTATGAAATGAGGAATATGTTTTTCTGGAAAAGTAAGTCTTATAAAAATCTAATAAAGAGATATGAGCAAATATTTCTTTAAGTTGAATGTCTGGTATTAGACTAAGATACTATAAGTGACTATGTCACTTTCAAAAATCTGAAGGGAATGTGTTTATATTGACTGAAAATCAAGTCACAAATATACCTCCAAAAACATTTTTTTTTAATTTTCAAACTTTTTCTCCAATTCTCAAATGCTACTTCTATAAACATTCCTGCATCCAAGTGGAAAACAAAGAGGCATATATTTTGCTGCCCATGAAACTACTCAGCCAATCTGTGAAGATATACAAAATGGTACACTATAGCTTACTGTGGGGGATTGACTAATGGTCAACTTTTAACAACCAGATGAACTCAATCAGTATGGTTTGAAGTATGGAAGGTCCCTGTGAGGACGTCTGCCAGTAGCATAAAAGAACTGGAGAGGAAGATGATGTGCTGTTGGTTCTCCTGGAGAAGCTGTGGAGCTGGTTTTCCTGATATGAACTCAGATATTCTCATTGTTAAAGGTGCTTGGGTCCTTGCTGTCACTGAGAATGGCTGTGGCCCTTTGAAGCAGATCTTTGGTCCTTACCGTGGGTATCATTTCCTGGCTCCATTGCAGATGCCTCAGACTACTGGCACAGATCCTCATCCTGCTGGCTCAGACTTCCAAACTTCTATCACTGACCTTTGGGTCTTTCCTGTGCAGATCCTTAATACAAATCTGCATGAGACAGTGTCATGGGTTTTAAACCTCAGCTAGCATCATGAAGGACACTGCTATGGGCCCTAGCTGGACTTGTGGAGGACACTGCCCTGGGCCTAAGACTTCAGCTGTACTTTGCAGGACACTGCTGTGGGACCCAGGCTCTCAGTTTCATTCTTCAGGTCTCTAGTGTGTGGACAGATTTTCTGAATTCTCTATTGGACACTTTGGGTTAACATTATAAAATAATCCTATAAATTATTTGACCTGCATTAAATCTATTCCTCTATAAATCCTAACTATAGTATTCAAACTTACCATAATTTGTTTCATTCCTAACTTTGCAATGGTTTTAAAACATATTACACATAAGGTCACTTCTACATACTAAAAGACACATACTTAAACTCATTTTAAATGGGTGGCCAGATTCACCAAAAATTCTAACTGTTTGAGCCATTTTTCATCTTCAAATTCAACCACAAATTTTTCTTTCGATTCTGTGATTTGATTTCATGTCACAAACAATAATATCTTTTTAACATTTTAGTCTGACTGAACTACTTCACTTCAGAAAAGCAAATGATGTCTCCATAACCAGCATCCATACTTTTAAGGAACTCCTAAAATTGGCGATGATTCAATTCCTTCCTTGGACCTTATGAAATTCACAGTTTTGATGACAATTTGCATGACATTATCCATTTTTAAAGCTTTCATGCATAAATTTTCTTGATGTACAATGCAGTGATATTTCATCAAATGTGAATTGCCAAGGGCAATTGCATCATCTTCTATTAATTTTATGAATCTCTCCTTTTTACCAACTATCATGGGGATGTCATCAGTAGCCATTCCAAACATGTTGACAAACATTAAAGAAAATCACTTTAATGTAGTTTTACTGCTGCATACAAACCAAGACATTAATTGTTATCTTTCAGTAGCAACAAGGAAACTATCTTCAGGGACATTATATTTATTATCAATACAAGTAATAAAACTGGCAAGTTGAGTCACATCTGAAATATCAGTACTTTCATGTATTACCAAAGTATAAAATTTGCGATTAGCAAATTTACTTTATAAATCTCTTTTGGTAGAGTTTCCTATTTTTTCACTTGATCTGCTGATAGCTTGGTAATATGAATTCATTTTAGAAAAATTCAGTTTTTAAAGCAGGACAATTATGTCACTTCAATTATTATTATTAGAATTATGCTGTATACTTTGCATATATTGTCTTTTGAAATTGTAGCACCTTGTATTGATCAGAACTCTCATTGCTTAGACAAAAATATCTGACATACAGAACTTACGATGGAGAGGATTTTTTTGGATAATGGTGTTAGAGACCTAAGTCTACATTAAACTGGTTCCAGAACAGAAACATGATAGGAAAACTACATACAAACAGCTGCTGCACTCTTGGGGACTAGAAGCAGAGACAGGGAAACTGAAGGGAAGAGTCAAGAGACCAAGTGTAGTACCTAAGGACAGGTCCCCATGATCCACCAAACATGCACAGAAGGATTTCATTGTTCTTCTAGGCTGCTCTAAAGTCTCTCCAATTGGCAGTCAAGATTACACCATACTGGCGGGATGGCTCAGTGGTCTGAAGCGCCTGCTTGGGGAAGCTTGGGTGGCTTCAGGGACCGCGGTTTGATCCCCGGCACCATATGCTGAGCCAGCCCTTGGGGCGGGCTGAGCCAGCCATAAAAATGAGTGAATAAACAAATAAAGGTTCTGAAACAAGCAAAAAATTAAAAAATTTAAAAAAAAGATTACACCGTACCTACAAAATTAAGCACAGTCCCTTAGGTTCTATTTGAACAAAGAGTACTCATCTGCCCATTTTTTATTAAACAGTCTTCATTCATTCAAATTAATTTTTTCTGGATTTTGTTTTCTCTTGAAATGATATTGAAGCTTTATCTAAATGAAGATAAATAAATAAGTAAATGTTTATTTTTCTAGATTTAGTGAAGTTATATATTTAAGTATAACAATATCTTGAGCAAAAATCTTTTGCACATTTTTGTTTCCTATATCAGAACTGCTAAAAGCTATTTAAACATATTATGATATTTTATGAAATGGCACATAACCAAGTCTAATAATTAATAAAAATTTATGTCTGTTTAATAATACTTGTCTTCACTGATACAGAAGTAGATAATTTGACAATAACACATTCTAGCAAGGTTGTGAGTGAAAAAGAATCTTTATTCCCTCATCAGAGTGTACATTGGGGCAACCATTGTGGAAATCAGTGTGGACACTCCTCAAAAAAGTAAAACAAGAGGATCTGTCTGACCCAGCTATTCTCTTTCTTGATATCTTCCTGAAAGAATTAAAAGTATCATACTACAACGATATGCACATCCATGTTTACAATAGCACAATTTGTACTAACTAAATCTTAGAAACAGCCCAAATGCTCATCAGCGGATGAATGGATAAATATGTGCTTTTGTATGTACAACAATGTACAATGGTCCTTCACTGATAACAGGTTACATTCCAGACATCTCTGGCATAAGTGAAAATCAGCGAAGTAGTGACATTATATTTAATATTTATATACATTTTAAGGCTTTTTTGTATTATTTAGGAAAAGGTCTACAGGGTGTTCAGGGTCTCACTACTAGATCAGACTTGCAGTGATCCATCCAGCTTCCCAATTGCTGGGATTACAGGCATGCACACCACACCCAGTTTCAATTGCCATCTCAGCAGGCCACGCAGGTGGGGCCAATATGGCAGTCCTGGGGATCGAATCCTAGGCCGCTGCTTCTGCTCGCAGGTGATTTAATCTGCTAAGCTATTTGGCCGGCCCTACAGTTTAAGGCTTTTTATTTATTTTTATTTTTATTTTTATTTTTATTTATTTATTTATTTTTTCTTGTTTCAGAACCTTTGTTCCTTTATTCACTTATTTTACATGGCCGGCTCAGCCCGCCCCAGGGCAGGGCTGGCGCAGCATGTGGTGCCGGGGATCGAACCATGGTCCCTGAAGCCACCCGGGGTCTCCCAAGCAGGCGCCCTAGACCACTGAGCCATCCCATCAGGCCCAGTTTAAGGCTTTTTAAATCCTTCCCACATTGTTATAAATCTTTCCCACACTTTTAAAACATTTCTAATATTTTAAACAATTTTCTAAACTTGTAACCTACTTAATCTTTTTTTCATTTTGTACATTTTAATGCTTCTGTAATAAATTTCCTTTAGTCTTTATAAAATTAAGAGAATACATATTTTGAAATACTGTCAAAATATGTTGACAGTTGAAATACTGTCTTTTCATGCTAGTCAGTTTTTTATTGGTACAACTAATAGCCGAGAGACAACTTAGAGGAACAAAGACCTCAGTTCATACTCTCAGAAGCGTCAGTCCGTGGTCACCTGGCCCCATGGCTAGAGCCTGCAGCATGTGCCTAAGGCAATCAGGATGCAGAGCAAGGGCCTGAGAGGCCATGCCCTTCACCCACACATCCTCAGGACTGCTTCCTCCAGCTCTGCCCCATCACTAGTAACTCATTCAGCTAAGAACTCATCAGTGGGCTGACTGAGTGCTTACAAATCAACCCTCTCCCCAGTTATCTCTTAATTCAGTCATCTCAACAATCAGGAGTGGCTTGTACATATGCCAATCAAACAATCATTTTTAACTTCTGTACTAATATTCAAAAATATCATTACACATTTCCTATAAAAGGACATTTTCTCAGTATTATAAATATTCCATTTATACATGTTTTACCATTCATTTATAGTAAATTTCCAGCCATCTATTATGTACACTCCCCAGGCTCTGATGCATCTTAACACATCACCCTCTAAAGGGAATATACACTTATTACAATTTCATCAGCACAGCATCTGGGATATGTGAGGGGCAGGAGCTCTACAGGAGCAACACTTAGTAAGAAGGCAGTATTTACAGAATGTCTACAGTCTGTGTGACACTGTGACAGGTGCTGGGGACAGAGGCAAGGACGCCTCTGACAGTCATTCTTATTAGTCCTTGTGAGGCAGGCCTGGTTCATGCTTAGTTCATTTTCCATTTCAGAGAGATTCTTTATTTTGATTTGTTGTACTTCTTTTGTGAAGCTTGATGATAGATAGCTCCATCACTGCATTCAGAACCTCTATTTACAGAATGGTGTTTGGATATTTCTGCTGTGTCCGAGATTCTTTGTATGTGCCTTCTATCAGTTTCTATTTCGCACTGTCTTCTGTCCTTCCGCATAGGGTTTAGATGAGGTTAAACACCTCCCAATATTATTATCCAGGGGAAAACATGTGGTTAAGGTGGATATGGTTTCCTATTTATACTAGTACAATTAGCAATACTAATAGCAGCTAGTGAAATTTAGAAATTGACAAACTTGTAACTAATCATTTTGTACTTTTGACCATAGAAGCAAAAAGTATACCTATATAGCAAAACAGATCTTAAATTGAGTATTCATATTTAAATTAGCTCCTCTGTGTTCTGTCTGGACACCTCCTCTTCATGTACCTGGAGTCTTCCAGAAAGACTGGTGCACTCCAGTTACCTACTACTCTGTGCCAGGAAGATGTTCCTATAGGTCTCGGCCTAGGCTCTGCTTGAACACAACTGGACAGACCTGACTTGTCTCTGGCTGCTGTGTTTGCCTCTTTGCACCTGAGCCCAGCCCAAGTCCATGCCAGCTGCCTGTCCGGTGACTGGTTTCCAGTAGATCTGCTGAGGTATAGCGGGCCATCTGGGCTCTGCTGTCTGCTGGTTCTGTGGCTCCCTCCCAGCAGGCCTGCTGATGTGGAGTGTTTGGGGATAATTTTTTTTTAAACCTATAAAATAATGACTGTAAAAGTCATGTCATGAAATAGTGAGGGACTATTGTACTAGTTTTGTATAAGGAAGGATAAATATGAGAATTTTCTAAGCAAATGGACACACCTTGAGAACATACTTTTAATGGAAATACATTGGACATGCATATTTACACATCTCATTGTTTCACTGTTGTGAGAAAACAAAAGGATAAAAAAGTACCAAAACATATAATAGATATTACAAAATAGGAAGAAAATGTTTGTGTGTGATGAAGAGCTAGGGAGAGGGGAGGGAGAAAGAATGAGAAGAAAACAGTAAAAGAAAATGTAAAGAAAAATATAGGAAATGGAAACAGAGCTTTTGTATATAAGGAGGGAAAGAAGGACTATAGGGAAGAAAAGAGATTGAGGAAAAAAGAAGAATCAAGTATATCATGCACAGGCACAAATTGCCTATGATGAATATGAACGCTAAGTGAATCCAAATTGCACCAATGAAGTTTATTTCTCAAAAGAAATAGATAGGTTAGAATTTTATTGCTGCTACATTTTCCTTGACAAATTGCAAAGGCACATGAAACGTCTGGTACCAGCAGGTTCCACGTAGACTGTGTGGTGGGTGTAAGACAGAATACCACACTGTTCCCATCCTTATGTGAGATTCCATATCACTCATGCAGCCTGCACTTGAGCACAGCACAGTCATAAAAAATGTTGCTGAAATCATGTAGCAATATTAAAACTTTAATCTTGTGGGGCTGCATTAGTAGCCACCCATTGTCACACACAGCTCCCATGCAGTGTATATGCCTGATCTAAACACTATTGCAAAAGCTGTGCATCATGCTGAATTTTTAAGGACCGTCAGGAAAATTTCATGAGATAGAAATATTATTATTCATATGTTATAAATGAGAGTTTATTAAAGGAATATTCAAATATAATTAACTGCATGAGTAGCATAATATTCATTTTATATTTAGATAATAAAATAATATATACTTGAGTCATTTTACGAGTAATAAGAACAAAGTTAACAAATATGGCTAAAATATACGGCTCAGTGTTTAACAACATATGCTCTGGAACTATACAGATCTGACTTTAATGATAATTAACATAATTAACTTCTCAAGCCCATTTTCCTTTCAGTAAGGTCTATTACTATACTTTCTTTTTCTTCTTCCTCTTCTTCTTCCTCTTCTTCTTCTTCTTCTTCTTCTTCTTCTTCTTCTTCTTCTTCTTCTTCTTCTTCTTCTTCTTCTTTGTCTTTTTGAGACAGGGTCTCGTTATGTAGTTCTTGAGCTCACTTCTGTAGCCCAGGCTGGTCTTGAACTCGCACCGATCCTCCTGCCTCAGCCTCCCGAGTGCTGGGATTACAGGCGTGCGCCACCACGCCAGGCTTATTACTATACTTTCTTTAAGATGTTTGTTTGATGTTTGAATGCTGTATGAGTAGATGTACATACAATACCTGTGTATCGCATGTTTACTGTATACAGTAAACACCACTTGTTATCTTTATCATCACAATTAAGAAAATATTTTAAATGTAACCTGAATATAACCTGAATGTAACCTGAATATAAATAAATGTAACCTGAATAACTGAAGTAAATTTTACACATGAAATGAGCTTGTGCACCGTAAAAGAATATTTAGGGCTGGGGAAATAGCCAGTGGAGAGTGCTTGCCTGGCATGCACAAAGCAATACCCAGTACCAAAAAAATTTAGAACCCATTTCATCTTTGTTTGAATAAGAAAAAGAGAAAGCATACAAATATTAGATTTATAGTGCTACTATATTTCTGTGTATACAATCGTACACTTTTAAAGAAAACTATTTCTTAAAAAAAAACTTTTAAAAAAGAATTAAAGGATCAAAAATCATTAATGCAAGCAATTTTTTATAATAGAAAAACTGCACATGGAAGTACACAGTTGTGATCCCAGTTACTCATGAATCCAAGGTAAAAGGATTTTAAGTTCAAAGCCAATTCATGAAACTTAGAAGAACTTGTGTTGAGTATAAAAAAAATAAACCTGAATACTACTACTACTACTACTACTACTACTACTACTACTACTACTAGTAATAATAATAATAATAACAACAACAACAATAATAATAATACCATGATGGTGATTATGGCAGCAGATGTAACTGTCACAGTGACTTGACCCCTTACTCACTGCCACTTCACATTCCCTCCGTGAACAACAGGGATGTTCATTCATGACATGCTGAACATGTGTGCTCATACACTTCCAGCTCAAATGATCCTAATGGTTCATTTCAATTATTATTAGATTACCAGAGCAATTAGACCGAGAGAGAAAGAGAGAATAATGATTGGAAAGGAAGAAGTGAAATTATCATTATTGGCAAATGACATGATACCCTATGCAGAAGATCCCAAACACTCTGCCAAGAAACTTGTAGATTTAATAATCAAATTCAGTAGCATAGCAGGATACATAGCCAACACTCAAGGATCAGTAGCGTTTCTATACACAATGAACATCAAGAGAGAAATTAGTGAAATGACACCTTTCACAATATCATCCCCCAAAATTGAAATACTTGGGAATCAGTCTAACAAAGGAAGTAAAATTTACATGGTGAAAATTATAGCACTCTGAGAAAAAAGAAATCAAAGAGAATTTTACACAATGAGAAGATAGTCCTTGTTCCAGAATAGGAAAAATCAACATTGTGAAAATGGCCATACTCCCAAAACTACTATGCAAATTCAATGCAATTCCCATTAAAAATAGAATTAGTATACCTCTCAGATCTAGAAAAAACATACCTAAAATTCATCCAGAAGTAAAGTGACCTGGAATATTAAAAGCAGTCCTGGGAAGCAAAACAGAAACACTAAATCTACTGATGGAGAAAAGAGGTAGAAATCTTGAAGACACAGGGGTAGGTCAAGAGTTCACCAATGAATCCTAAAATGCATGGGGAATACTTCAAAGAATCAACACCTCAGATCTCATTTTTTTGAAAAGTTTCTGCATGTCAAAAGAAATCACCAACAAAGTAAAAAGAAAACCCATGAATTTGAATTAGTTGACCCTCCCTCAGACAAATGATATAGAGAACACATAAAGAATTGAAAAAAAAAAAAAAATCAAGTTCCCAAAATTCAAGGACCCAATTCAAAAGTGACTATTTGAAATAAATATATACTTTTCAGATAAAGAAATACAAATGAAATTAAGTACATGAAAAATGTCCAACATAATTGGACATTAGGAGAATGAAAATTAAAACAACACTAAGATTCCATCTCACTCCAGAAAAAAAAAAAAAAATGGTTATCATCAAGAAGTCAACCAATAACAAATGCCGAGAGGAGTTGTAGGGAGAAAGGAACACTTCTTCACTGGTTGTAGGAGTTCAGACTAGTACAACTGCCATGCAAATCAGTATGGAGATTCCTCAAAAAACTAGGATTAAAGGTCCCATTTGACCCACATGTTCTCCTCCTATGTATTTTTCCAGAAGAACTAAAATCATCGTATCAGAGCACTACATGTGTACTCGTGTTTATAGCAGTGCAATTTGTTATAGCTAAATCATGGAAACAATCCAAATGCCCATCAACTGAAGAATGGATAAAAAAGATGTGGTGTTGTTACACGATGGAGTAATACCCAGCTATTAAAAATATAAACTCAAGGTTGTTTATGACTTTTTAAGAGCAGGGATGTCTTTTCAGGTTTCTTTCCTTATCCTCTGGCAAATATACATGGCTATCTGATTTTAGGCAACTGAGACATTGATAGATGGAAGCATCTCATGGAATCATCTGAGAAGGAAAGCTACTGGATAACCAGAAATACATATATTTGGTTGACTTATTTTTTTGTGTTTCAAACATCTGCGGACATAACTACTAGTCAGGAACACACCATGTGTCATAGCCCAGTATAGCTATGTGAAAATCTGCAGAAACAATAGTGTGCACTTAACCTTTCTGTATTTTGTTCACTGCTCTTCTTTATTATAGTCTAGTTCATTCTAAACCACGCTACTTTTTTTTAATTATACAATTACCCTGGAAACTAATTTAACTTGCCACATACAATGGGAGCATCTTCTTCTAGTACTGTATTATTTATTAGTTAATCAAGAGTCCCCAAAACTATGAAACAAATGTTCTCCTAATCCAGTGACCTGTATCAATGCTAACTTATTTCTGTAGCTCTCTGGTGTGTGTGTGTGTGTGTGTGTGTGTGTGTGCGCGCGCGCGCGCGCGCGCGTGTACATGTGCATGTTGGAGCTGTTTTGGTGCATCTAGGATGGGTTTAACTTCAAGCTGTGGGTTACAACCAGATTAATTCCATGTGACTTTTGTCCTCCTTGGATAAGTGGCTACCAGAGGCACATTCTCATCATAGTAAAGTGGAGGGAGTCTCTGGAACAAACCCACTCATTCAGGCCTTTGATCATTCAGGTCTCTGAACACCATTTACTATGTCATTCTAATGTACACACAACTCTTACAGTACTGGGGATTAAAACTAGGGCTTA
>PVJA010035981.1:0-21449 GCA_004027025.1 Myocastor coypus | reverse complement strand
TGGCCTTGAGCTCACTTTTGTAGCCCAGGCTGGTCTCGAACTTGCACCGATCCTCCTGCCTCAGCCTCCCGAGTGCTGGGATTACAGGCGTGCGCCACCACGCCCGGCAATCACTTGTGTAATTCTAGTCAAATACTGAAAAATTTTTTAAGACACTGAGTCTACTTTATTTCATTTTTTTGGTGGTACTGGGGATTGAACTCAGGGCCTTCCTCATGCTAGGCAAGCACTCTACCACTGAGCACATACTCAGCCCTAAATACTGAAATTGGTAATTAAAAGTCTTATACAAAATTTGCTTCATGGGTTTGCTCATTATTACCCAGTATTCCTCAACTTTGGCATCCTCACTACACCTTTTTCCCCCTGAACTCCTGCTCCTATGCTGTGAAGTGTTGATACCACAGAAATGTTTAACATGTGCTTACGCATTATAGATACATATATATCTGTGCTTTATGTACAAAGAGTGAGATTTTTTGCCACTCAAGCAGTCTGTATCCTCTAGTGCAGTGATGGCAAATCTTTTAGAGATTTTAGCGAACAGCCTGCTGTGGTACAAGTGCCCAAGGTTCACCATCATTGCCCCGGACCAAGTGTCTTCACACAGTGTTGGTAGCTAGATTTGAAACAGAAAGAATTGTTTCTGTTAAGCATATTGGCTATATAGGTATAATTTAAATAAAATGAATAGATTGTATATAATTTTATAATGTAACTGTCTCCCTTTTACTTTCAAGCATTCGAGTTGCAGTAGAATCTTTTATGCAGCTTCCCTATAGGGCAAAAAAATTCAGACTCTATGGCACAAAACCTGTTACATTACATATTGACTTCTGTGAAGACAATGCTGAAATTGTGTAAGTACAGCTTTTTAAGTAGTTTAAATCATTAAAAAAGTGTTAAGTGCATGACATTTGTTTGAAATTAGTTTCCTGTAGAAGTGTTGAGTTTGTTTTGCAGGAGGTAGCTTCTGAGTACTATTGGTACCACCTGCCTGTGCAACAGAACTTCATGGGTTAGACCCACCTTCAGAATCTGTGTTTGAGCCGAGCGTGGTGGCTCACGCCTGTAATCCCAGCACTCGGGAGGCTGAGGCAGGAGGATTGGTGCGTGAGCTCAAGGCCAGCCTCAACTGCATAGCGAGACCCTGTCTCAAAAAGACAAAAAAAAAAAAAAAAAAAAGAATCTGTGTTTGAATGTTTGGAGGAGGGCCTGAGCACTGTGCTGTTCATCTTTTCTAAAAACTTATGAAAAACAATAAATTTAACTGTCTAGAAAAACAAAACTTAGGGTCATAGACAAAAAGTTTATTAGCCAGGTGCAGTGGTACATACTCGTAGTCCTAGCAACTCTGCAGGCTGAGGCAGAAGAATCAGTTGAGCTCAGGAGTTGAGGGCTAGACTGGGTGACATAGTAAAACCCCATCTCAAAAACAAAACAACTAGGCATGATGGTGCACACCTGAATCCCATACCTTGGGAGGCCATAGCAAAAGGATCACCACAAGTTCCAGGCCAGCCTGAATCCACATAGTGAGTTCAAGGCCAATCTGAGCTATGTTGCAAGGCACTGTGTGAAAAAACAAAACTTTATTACACTATTCTCCAGCCTTTCTTTCTCCTGGGAGGTACAGACTATTATATCCCTGAACTTCCAGACCTTTATCAGTGTTTTTACACACATTTTATTTATTTATTTATTATTATTATTATTATTATTATTATTATTATTATTTGGTCTTTTTAAGATAGGGTCTCACTATGCAGCTCAGGCTGGCCTTGAAGTCATTTTTGTAGCCCAGGCTGGTCTCAAACTCGCACTGATCCTCCTGCCTCAGCCTCCCAAGTGCTGGAATTACAGGTGTGCGCCACCACACCCGGCTTAAGCATATATATATATATATTTTTTTTTTGTTTTGTTTTTGTTTTTGTTTTTGTTTTTTTGTGCTGGGGTTCAAACTGGGGACTTTTCACTTGCCAGGCAGGAACTTATGCTACTGAGCCTTATCCCTGGCACCAGGATTTTGTTTCTTCTTTTTTTTTTAATTTTTTTTCTTGTTTCAGAACTTTTTTGTTTGTTTATTTATTTTTATGGCCAGCTCAGCCTGCCCTGAGGGCAGGGCTAGCACAACATGTGGCGCCCAGGATCGAACCGCGGTCCCTGCAGCCGCCTAAGCTTTCCTAAGCAGGCACTTTAGACCACTGAGCCATCCTTTCAGGCCCTACACACATTTTATGTGTGTGGAACTTTTAATGGAAATTAGAATTGAACATATACTCATAAGTGAAATAAACCAGACCTACATTTGTAAATATTGTATAATCTCCCTAGTATAAGAAATCTAAAGAATAAATAAAAATGGAAAGGCATAACACAGCTGAATGGAAATCGAAGATTTTTGAAGCAACACTAAAACTACGCTTGGAATGCGTGTCATTTGGGACTTTCAGATGTGTGCTGCTTCTGTTGTAAACTCAGTTACTGCTATACTCTCTCTCAAGTAAATGATTGGTTAACAAAAAGATAAAAAGGGTATTAATTGAGAATAAAAGACTAGCCAAAATACCATAGGCTTGACAGGCTACAATTTTGTACATCCTTAGATTTCTAAATGTCTGTGTAAAAATGTGTAACTGCTTTTATCACAATCTGTAGAGATTTATTAGAATATCAGTGATTGAAGGAAAATACCAATGTCAAGCTAAGTCTAAGATGTATGATATTTAGAAAGGCAGTGAGGTTGAGCTCAATTACCTATGTTATGAAGTAATTGTATCATGAAGCTTTTCTGCTGGAGGGTTGAGAATGTAGGTTAACGGACCAAAAATTGGAGAAAAAAAAGGGCTACGAGGATAGCCATCATTTTGGCTCTAGCCCCTCAAGGTCAGTGAGGACTCACGACATAAGAGAACCTGTGCTGTAACATCCTATAACTCAGGGGTTTCCCACATTTTCTGATCAAGGAGATTATGGGGCCACAGAGGAAAGGGAAAAGTGAAGTATAGTGTGCCTAGGGAGAGTCACCTAGGGAGAAAAACGTTCTCTCAGGCTTACACAGAAAGCAAACCGGTCAAGCATTGGCCATGACTCATCCTGATGGTTGACACTGACAACAGTTCTACAAAGCACTGTATATGGTTCCAAAATTAATCCTGAGGAGAGTTGACCTTGGAAAGTACAAATGATGAAAGTTTTGTTAGACAGGTCCTGTTTTAGCTTACACTTGATCACCCAGCAGAAAACCTTAATTATGAGGCATAAAACGCAGAGCTAGATTAGTATGATGAGCTGTAAAAGGCTTAAATCAACAGCCTTCAATATTGCCAGTTTCACCAGTAACCCACTGCAATTATGAAACATTGGACCATGTATACAACAACTTCCTCCTAGTTCAAAGAGAAGAAAACTTTTTCTTCTTTTTTTTTTTCAGAACCACTGTCTATTAGAAAATTTGTCATGTCTGCACCCTGTGCTCTGTATAACATTTGTGAGGACAACAATATGCAGTGTCTCAGTTATTGCGAATGTGCTACTAACATGTTTTGAAACTCTCATATTGTTATCTCTTACTAAAAGTAATAAAAAAGAACATTAGAACATGCTGTCCTCTTAAAACTAGTTTAATAATGTGTATGTGTTAAAGCCCTTTACCAACACACATCCCTCTCCTTTTAGTTTTTTGGCCTTTTTTTGTAGATGGATATAATTGTCATACTTAATCTTTTCCTTCCTGATAGCCACCTATATTGTTTCCAAATTATTTGGCACATCTACACAAAATAAAAAATAATGAAATCACTTTGAAAATAAATAATCTAATTATATAATATACAAAAATTTAGTATTTTATTTTGTTTTTATTTTTGTGGTACCAGGGATTGAACTTGGGTCCTTACACCTACCAGGCAGGTGCTTATACCATTGAGCTATCTCCCCAGCCCAATTTAGTATTTTAAAATATATACTAAAATTGTTACATAAATGGATAATTTTATATCTACATAAGATATATAGATATAGAAAGATATGCATAGACACTCCATCCCCCATCTTTGGCAGTGTTTCTTTTACTGTAATGTAGTTTTAAAAATTAAATCTTCATTGTACAGTTTAATCACATCTGATAGGAAAGATGTAGAAAGAACAAGCTGGTGGAGATCAAGTGGGAAATGGTATAGGGGTGCATGTCAGCAGAGTGAAAACTAGCATAGGATGATGGCAGCTTTCCTCCAACCACCTCTGAAGGTATGGGTCTATCCAGAGTGTGCTTGGCCTGGCACTCTCAGAATCTCTGCCCTAGGAAGATTGTGTGAGGGAGACAAATTTGTCACCAGTAATTGGGAATGATAGTACCAGAACAGAGTATACCATGGTTTGGAGCATCGATCATTTCTCTGGGGCCTCTGTGCTGTGTGTCTCTGCACAGGTACAGGTGATGTTGCAGGAATGCTGGTTGGCTTCCATACCTACCTCGTATATTTGATACCTAATGTTGGAAATACCCAGTGAATGGTTTACAGAATGATTCTATATAAGTCTTAAATTTTTATTTAGTGATGTTGAATCTGTTTGTTTCAGACCTGCAAAGAAGTGGGACAGTGCTGCTATCCAATACTTTCAGAGTGTCCTGAAAGGTAAGACCAGTAATTACATTCTTTGTGGCCTGCTTTGAACCAACACCTATGTTGATTTACCCTTCTGTCAATGTGGGGGCTTGAAATGTACCTGTCAAGACCTTCTTCACATAGATTTTATAAGTTACCTGAAGTCTCTTCCACTTCAGATGTCACTGTGACTGCACCTTTGAGAGCTTGTGGGTGGATGGGGATATTAGCAGTTGACAGCTGAAATTAGAAAAGGGCTGTTCTTATGGATGTACCTCTACACACTAATAATCTTTGATTCTTAAAAATTTCAGCAATACAAAATACATTGGTGAATGTTTTATTGAGCAAAGCATATTGATAAGCTGACTTTTTCAATGATAGTTATATAATCATTATCACTAGTTTAATATTTATAAGCTGTCTGGCTATTTAGGGTGCTTTATTGTATGTAAGTGACCATAAAATATAGTTTCTTTCCTAGCATCTGTGCTACCCTCTAGTGGTGACCATCCTCTAAGTGGATGTAAAGTGCGTGGGATGCCTCCGGGTACCTGGTTTTTCCTGGTCTTTCATCGTCTGGGTAAAGGAAAAACCCAATGCTTTGCACATAGGAGATAAGGAAGGTTATGGAATGTAGCATGGTTATGGAGTAACATGGAATGTATTAAGGTTATGGAGTAGCAGTCTGAACCCTTGTATGCCCTTTAAGGTGTGATGCAAAATCAGAATATGGTGTAGAGCAGTAGTGGTGAACCTGTTGCACACTTGTCACAATGTCATAACTGTTTGTTATCATCGAAAGCTGTGAAAGGTTCACTATTACTGGTTTAGGGGAAGAAGATTGCCTGGAGTTCAATTCTTCTCATCTCCTTTTATGCAACCTTCAACAAGGAACTTAACTTTCTCTGAGCTTAGCCTCTTTGCTTGTAAAATGACAGTAACAGTACTTACCTCAGAGGGTGCAAGTAAAAATAAATGAAATATGGTATATAAATGGCTTGACATAGTCCATGATAGATGCCCAGAATTAGAGCTGCTGTTTAGGTCCCTGAGTCTTGGATGGTGTAGTCAAGACAACTGATCCGTAGAGTATTTGGAGGAAGATAGAGCCCTCCAGTGAAAGGATTTGAGAAGACAGAACCTAGGGAAGTACTTGCTGAGGTTATGTGAGGGTGGTGGGAGAACCCTGTTGACAGGAACAAAGTATATGCTGCTTACTCCAGTCAGGAGTCTCCTGTGGCTCCCTCATGCCTGCTGCCTTTATTCTGGGAGCCATCCTACTTGGGGAAGCTATTGGCCATTCTGGCACTGGATGCTTGTAAGTGGTTTGCAGAGGCTGGGGAATAATCATAATTGCTTCAAGTATGTGTTTAACATCAGCTCATTTGTGCTTTTATGCCTTTTAGCAACTATGCAGGCTCAGGCCAAATTATGTGCTGTGGAAGGCGATACTTTTGAGGTTTACCTTTACATAACAGTAAAAAATGTAAAAGTAAGTAAAAGAATTATATTTTAAAGTTACCATTATCTTAACTTTTTGTTTAATAAACAATAAACTCCAGAGAAAGAAGTATAATTTATACAGCATAAAAATTGTTTTTGATTTTTGAGATAGTCTCTTTGTGTAGTTTAGAATAGCATTGAACTTACTGTGTAGCCCACACTGGCCTCAAACTCCCAGTCCGTTGGTCTCAGCCTCTTGGTGCTGGGATTACAGATGCGTGCCCTGATTCCAGGCCAGAAATTATTTTAATATATCAAGATCTGGCTTAGGTCATAAGTTAGTCACAATTCTGTTTCTGTCTTTTGATTACTTTAAAAATTACTTGAGCATTTTACCAAGATGGGATCTCAGTAGTGAATAAGAAATTACTCCTGTGGTGGAGAGTATGAAATGTTTTCTTATAAGAGGACATTATTTATGTAAATAGACTCATTTGCTATGAGTCTTTGCTTTTTGAGATTTTTCTCATTGTAATTTATGCCCATTGTGAAGAATTCAGTTATTAATAAGTGTAGAAAGAAAAGTGACAAGACATGTCAGAGCAGTCTCCCTCCCTCCCTCTTGCTGCTGTATCATGCTGGCTGCTGGCTCTGAAAGGGCACTGCAAGGAACAGCTCTGTGCATAGGACACAGACCTGGGGGTGCCCAGAAACCATATATGGACTTCCTCACTCCCTTCCTTTCCTATGGCAGAGTTGGCACCCAAGGCCTCACACATGCTAAGCACACATTCTACCAGTGAACTTATACCCCTTATTCCCTCCTAGAATTTAAACATTTTTGTTTGCTTTGAAATAGTTTTAGACTAACAGAGATACAGAAAGAATGTGGAGATTTGTGTGTGCTTTGTATACAGCATGAATTCCCCTAATGTAGAATGTGTAGAAGCAGCACAATCATCAAAACCAGAAAGATGGGGCTGGGGAGATAGCTCCATGGCACAAGTGCCTGCCTGGCGAAAAAAAAAAAAAAAAAACCAGAAAGTGAACATGAATAAAATACTTTTTAAAAAATTCTCAGACCTTATGTGAACTTGCCAATTTCCCTGATGCTTTTTTTTTCCTTCCAATCTAAGAGCTGACCCAGTGCCCCATTTTTGTTTCTGGCTGTTATGTCTCCTTTGTCATCCCTGGCCTGCGACAGTCTTTAGTCTTCCCTCACCTTTCATGCCTTTGACACTTCTGAAAGTTTTGGCTTCTCGTCAGGATACTGCTCCAGTTGCCCATACCTGATTTTTGCTCATGATTAATTGCAGCAGTGTGTTTGCTCAGGAATGCTCCAGAAGTGAGGATGCCCTCTCCCAGTATATCCCTGTAGGGCAGTGGTTCTCAACCTTTCTAATGCTGTGACCCCACAATACAGTTCCTCATGTTGCAGTGACCCCAAAACAAAAAATAATTTTGGTGGTGTCTTACTTTTTACTCGTTGCTGGGACAAATACCTGACAGTCAAAATGAAGGAAGGAAAGGTTTATTTATCTCACAGTTTGTGGAGGTTTCAGTCCGTATTCGGCTGGCCTAAGGCTGAGTGGAACAGGGCAGAGAGCATCCAGTTCATGGCGGCGGAACAGCAATAAAATGGTGGCAGAGGCAGCAAATCAATCAGAGAAGCAGAGCAACAGCAACAGCTCCAGTCTGTCTCTCTGTCTCTCTTTATATTCCTATCAGGCTTTCTGTCTTAGGATATCCGCCCTAGACCACACCCATAGTCCCAGACCTACTCAGACCGATAATCCCATCAGTACTAAAACACATAATCCCAGTGACTCATGAGTCAAGTCTCAATCTATAGAAGTCCCTGCCCAATGACTACATGGGGCTTTGGGGGGACAACTAGATATAAACCATAACATTCTGCCCCTGGACCCCCAAAGTCTCATACATATCCCTTTTTTACAAAAGACATTTTAGTCCATCTGGAAGAGTTTCCAAAGTCCCAATAGTTTCAGCACTGCTGAAAAGTCCAAATCCCAAGATCTTCCAAGATCTAAGGCAAACTCTCAACTGTGAGCCCCTGTACAATAGAAGAGTTAAACATATACAACATTCAAAAGCATAAGATAAACATTTCAATTCCAAAAGTTGCAAACAACAAATACAAAACATTGGAACCAACACATGTCCAAAATCCAGCAGGGTAAACATTAAATCTCATAGTTCCAACTGGAGCATCCAAAGCAGTCTGCACTGAGTTGTGAGCATCATGCAACTCTGCTCCTACGGCACTCTTGGTGGTAATTCCCATGGCTTCTCTCTTAGGCCAGCTTTGGTCCCTCTTAGCATGATCCACGTTCCTGGCTTTTCCAAACTTCTGGAGTTTCCACTGAGCGGGCTTCTCACACACAGCTTTACACACTGCCCTCTCAGGGGCACACTGCCTGGCCTCCCAGGCCTTCTTCTGATATGGAGGTGGAAGCCTTCTTAACCTCAGAATTCCCGCATTCTGCATACGCCTATGTGGATAATGCCAAGGGTTGCTGCCAGCTGGAGCAGTAGCTGGGCTTCCTTCTCTCTTGGCTGTAGGGGTCGAGGGCCTAGATCTCTGAGCACTCTGACCCTGATTCCGAAAAGCATACTCTCCATGAGGGCGCCATTTTGGAACCTGGTTTGGCCGCTGCTGCCATTCTGGTACTTGGGTCTCTGTGGCTTTCTTAAGGCAAAACCTCTCTTGCACTTCTGAGACTGCAAAGGGTGAGGAGCTGCCACCTCTTGTGATGCCCTCAGGCCATCCTTTTGATTCTTCCCAGCAATGTAGATCCTTTTAGCTCCATCTTTGCTGTTCACAGCTTTCCTGGTGCTTCCTTTCTGGCCAAACTCACATTTTATTTTTTTATTTTTTTATTTTTTTAAATTTTGTTTTTTTGTGGTGGGACCAGGGTTCGAACTCACGACCTTGCACTTGCCAGCAGGCACTTGTGCCTCGGAGCTATCTCCCAAGCCCCCAAACTCACATTTTAAATCATCCTTTCTTGGTTCTTTGCTCTTGATTTTCAACGTAAATCTGGCTAAAAGCAACCAGTAACAGTCACACCACCGCCCCAATAGTTTGCTGCTTTGAAATGTCTCTTGAAAGATTAATCAGTCCACCATGCTTAATCTCAGTCTTAGGCAAAGTCTCTGGGCACGAGCAAAATTCCGAAAGACTTTCAGCCAATCCATAGCACAAATCATCTGGAGTCCAATGACCAATGCTGCCCTTTTTTTCCAGCAGAAACCTCCTCAGCCTGGTCTTTACAGGCAGATCTTTCAGTCTTCTGGTCTGAGCTCTGACCAGAATCTCCCAAGCTGAACAGCCGAAGCCGTTCTAGTGCTTTGTTTTTAGCTGACATCTCTGAACTTTTCCTTTCTCTTCCCGTAAGCCATTTCCAAAAGCTTATAGTCCACACGGTCAGGTTAGTCACAGCAGTGACCCCACTTCTCTAGTACCATATTCTGTATTGGTCAGGGTTTAACTTAGAGGAACAGAATGGATATAATGTAAGGAATGGATATTAACACAAAATATACAATCTATAAGGAATTATAAGATTGGCTTACAATAGTCAGCCACAGAGTCAGATGAGGAAGCACGCAGAGGGCGTCTGCATGCTCCAGACTGAAGAATTCAATCCCGAGGTCTGGACTTCACTGCAGCACTCCGTGTAAGTCTCTGTTGGCTGATCGGTCTGCAATGAAAGACTAAAGTGTCTGTAATGGACGCTGAAGAGTCTGCGATGGATGGCAAAAGTTGGAGGCTGAAGAGTCTGCATTGCAAGCCAGACGACGAAGTCCAGTCTGAATGTGAAGACTGAAGCTTCTCCAATGAAGTGAAATGTTGACTCTTTCAGCCCTTTAAAAAGTCTTTTTGTGCTCAGTAATTCTGACATGAGCCCATTGCGCCCTAGGGTGGAACCAATCATACCCCAGGATGGGCCATTGAGCCCACTCTAGGGAGAAAGCCGGTCATATCCTAGGTAGGCCCTGGTCACGCTCCAGGGAGGAACCAACTGTATCCCAGAGTGGGGGCTCCCACCAACAGGGAACCAGGCCACTGAGTCATTCAGCCAAGTTGACACATTTTATCAACCACTACAGGTCGCTACTTCAAAACTGTAATTTTGCTATAGTTATGATTTGGAATGGCTTTAGGCAACCCCTGTGTTTTGGGCGTTAGACCCCCACCAGGGTCATGACCCACAGGTTGAGAACCACTGCTGTAGGGTGTTCTTGCTGCAAATGTATCTAATTGCTAGTGATTATTTAAATTGATGACTTGGTTATTGTAGTATTGCCAAGTCTTTTCTGTTTAAAGCTGCTGTTTTTTTTTTTTTTTTAATTATAGGGAGATATTTTGAGATTATGCAAGTATCTATTGATACTTCTTGATTTTGAAAGTTAGTACTTTGGCTGAGCATAGTCCAACACTCAAAAGGCTGAGGTAGGAGAGCTGCTGTGAGTTTGAGGCTAGCCTGGACTGTACAGTGACTTTTTTTGTCTTTTTGAGACAGGGTCTCCCAATGCAGTTCAGGCTGGCCTTCAGCTCACTTTTGTAGCCCAGGCTGGTCTTGAACTCACACTGATCCTCCTGCCTCAGCCTCCCAAGTTCTGGAATTACAGGCATGCACCCACCACGCCCGGCCCCTGTACAGTGACTTTAAGGCAAGTGTAAATTACATAGCAAGACCCTGTCACAAACAAAGCAAAAATGTTAATACTGTGGTATTGACCTGTTTCCATCAATCCTTTTGTGTCATTAATTGGAATTTTTTGGTAACAAAGACCTGTCTCCTCCTTCATTTATTGTTTTATTTTTTATTTTCCCTCTACTAAGTTATTCACCACTTTATGTTAGTATCGAGTTTGGTTGTTTTATTTAGAGCAGTGGTTCTCAACCTTTCTAATGCCTGCAATATAGTTCCTCATATTGCGGTGACCCCAAACCAAAAAATAATTTTGGTGGCTACTTCAAAACTGTAATTCCAAAAAATAACATTTTCCGATGGCTTTAGGCAACCCCTTTGTTTTGGTCATTTGACCCCCACCAGGGTCGCGACCCCACAGGTTGAGAACCTCTGATTTAGAGGTTATGATCCACTGCTGTTATTGTCTCACTTAGATTTGGGCTATTAGGAATTTCCGCACAATGCTTCGCATGATCTTTCAAGCTGCCCCATCATTTTTTGACCTCCCTATTTTCTGGTGCCATGGAATCATTTTGTTATTTTCTAACCCTGGCCCTGGAATCATCCACTTCTCCAAGAAACTGGCTCTTTTTTTTTTTTTTTTTTTTTTTGAGGAGCCTAAGATGAGAGCATTGCATGTGCTTGCTGCTGTAAAGTATCATGGTACACAAGGCCTTTCAACAGAAAGAGTTACACTTTAGATTACACTGCCATCTGTGCCTGTACCCAGAGTTTGATCCCTCCTCTTTAACCAGTGTCCATTCCAACCCATTTTTCCTTATTTGTCACACCTTATTCCAAAAGTAAGAAATCCTCTCGTTAGCCACAGTATGTTTATTTGCATCATCTTAGTATTCACATAATTTCAAAATTACTAATCTACATTCCTATGAAACAGAAATTTTTCTATAGTCCTATATTATACAGTCAAAACACTTCACAAAATTGCTAAGATTAATTTTTCTCTTTCCCTCTCTCAGTGTGATTATATTATTCCTTTATAGGAAGGTTCATTTGGCCCTACTTATATTGCATTTTGGATTCCTTACATCCTGGTTGATGTTACCTGTGTCTTTTCACTGCTTATTGTACATATTAGTGAAAAGTGCTAGTGTTTTGACTATAGAACCATCTTTAAAAACATCTCTTCTAAAGTAAATTATCTGCTGACTTGGTTTCTTCTTTGCAAAAATTAGGTCCACCTTTCTTGCATCCAGGTTGGATGAATTACATTTATTTCAGGGTGGTGCAATGTGGAATATAAGGAGGTCTATACTTAACTGAATGAGAACTTATCAAAGTATGCACAGGTTATAATTGCCAGATTATTAGTATCTACAATCCTTTTCTGTCTCCCAAAAGGGGGTACAAGGATATATTTTTTTGGCCTGGCTCCTTTCATGCAGCAAAATTAGATATATCCGTGTTGCTGCATGTATCAGTAGTTCATTCCTTTTATTGTCAAGAACTTTCCTTTGTGTGAATATACTAGAATGTATTTATCCATTCTGAATATGTATTTGATTTATGGTCAATTTGGGCTATGGAAAATATTCACATTTAAGGTTTCCTATAGTCCTATGTCTTTGTTTCTTTTGAGTAAATACTAAGGAGCCCAACTTCTGGATAGTATTGTAGGTAGAAACTGCCATATTGTTTTCCAGAGTGGTTGGCTATTTTATATTATCAGCACTGTATGAAATGCCCTTTTTGACTTATTTGTTTTTAGAGGTTCAAGATAGGATCTCCTTGTGTAGTCTAGATCAGCTTTCAACTTGTTCTGTAGCCCGGGTTAACCTTGAACTTTTGATCTTCTTGCCTCAGCTTCTTCAGTGCTAGAGTTAGAGCACTCTAACTCCTGCATGGTCATTCTAGTAGGTGTGTAGTGGTATCTCTCTGTGAATTAGATTTGTATTTGCTGAATGACAAATGACCCCTTAATTTGATGACAGTTCATATATCTGCTTTGAAGTATTCAACATTAGGCCTTTTGCCTAATTTTTTTCCTACCATCTTTTTTCTTTTTACTGACTTCTGAGACTTCTTTATTCTGGAGATAGTTTATACAGATACTTGATTTAAAATTTTTTGCACTCCATTTCTTCTCTTTTAAAGAGAAGTTTTAAGTTTTGATAAAATCTGACTGTTCATTTTTTCCTGTTTCATTAGTGTCTCCCCCAAATCTATTCCTGACCAGGCTCTATGAGCTTGCTGTATCATTAGCAAGTTATTTGTCTCTATTTCATAAAGGGACTTGATATTTCATCAGTAGGAAAGATGATAAGTATTTAGTACACTGTTAGCAGAGAAGAAGTCAAGAAATCTAGTTTTATCTGTGTTATATAAAGCAGTTTTTCTAAAGATTAAAATTTGGAGATTGAGTTTGGAATATTTATAGTCCCTTGACCATGCTTATCTGTGAAATGTTTTAACTTTTTGCAGGTTTGTGTTAATGATGATCTAGTTGCAAAGAACTTTGCCTGTTATGTGTCACCCGCAAAGAACAAATACTTTGATTTGGAGAAAGAAAGATTCACTATAAAATCAGAATCCTTTCCCAGAAAACTCAGTCCAGCACTTACTCTTTGGCCAATGCTTTTGCAAAGAAAAGATTTTCAAGAAACAAAATGTGAGTAGATCTTTTACATTGTTTTATTTTTAATATTAGTCTGTTGAGAGGAAGTACGTAAACTTTTTCCTATGTAGAGACAGAGGCTTTGACTCTGTTTAACAATTGAAGTTCAGTTTTGATAAGCCTGTGACAGGTTTTATGAACCTAAAGCTCCTGCAATTTTTTTTTGATACAGGGCCTTGCTATGCAATTCAGATTCGTAGTGATCCTCCTGTCTTAGCCTCCACAGTGCTGGGACTACAGGTGTGTGCCACCATGCCTAGTACTAATGCTGGCACGACATGCAGTACTGGGGATCAAACTTGGGACCTTACACTTGCCAGGCAGGCCCATATATCTCCAGGCTATCTCCCTGGTCTATAATTTGTTTTTATGAAACAGGAAAAAACAATTCTCAATTTTTTAACACTGAAGTACAGTTTTAGAAATCTTATTGTTTGTAGTTTAAAGATTTTAACAAAGTAGAATGTTCAATACTTAGAATTATTTATTTATTTTTGATTTTTTAAGGTAGGATTTCACCATGTAGTTCAGATTGGTCTTGAACTCGTGATCTAGCCTAAACTGGTCTTGAACTGGCAACCCTCCTGCCTCAACCTCCCTAGGCCTGGGATTATAAGTATGTACCACCATACTGGCTTGGTTTTTGTACATTTACAAAGAGATATTTAAGGGCCTGCTAAATAACTCAGGGATGAAAGTGCCTGCTTAGGCAGATTCTGCCAGGGTTTGATCCCTAGCATGCTGTGCCCCATCCCAGGGGTGCACTGAGATTGATTGAGACTGGGCGTGGTGACATGTGCCTGTAATCCCAGCTTTGGGAGGCTGAACACAGGCAAACCACTACAGGTCCAATCTACATAGTGAGACCCTGTACTAAATTAAAAAAAAATCTATTTATTGCAAATGATCTTAGCATGAAAGTATGAGAAGAATGTGATGGACCACAGAAAACAATTTCAAGTGTTTCTCTGTGCTTCCCAATTTTAGTCCCCTCATGCTGCTGCCCTCTTGTTAGGCCTTTATTTCCTTTTTTTTTTTTTTTTTTTTTTTTTTTTTTTTTTTTTTTTTTTTTTTTTTTTTTTTTTTTTTTTTTTTTTTTTTTTTTTTTTTTTTTTTTTTTTTTTTTTTTTTTTTTTTGTATTGCTGATTTCTACTGGTTTATTGAAAGGAGCAGTTAATGCTTGAATTTTTTTCTTCTATTTTATTTTTTGATCACTTTTTAAACCAATTTTACATGCTTATATTTGGTAATCTGAACAACTAATTTGAAGATAACAATATGCAACATAACAATCATTGTTGGAATCCTATCATTTTGTTTAGTGAAAGTCTGCATCATTTTAATGTTTTTTATTATTGTTATTCTTTTTTATTTTAACAAGAAATAACAATGCAACAGTTACAAAACATGTTAGTGGTACATTCCCAATAATTGATACAATGCATATTGTTGTCCTCGTAATAGTTATTCAGAGCACATAGACATAATAATTTTTCTATCATAATTGGTACAAAAATTTCTTCTCATTGAACTAAGAGAAGGTAGTTGTATACATAGTCTAGAATTTCATAATCGCAGTGGTTTATTGGCAGAACCAGCAATGTTGGAAGCTGTTGAATTAAGCCCTTTATAGGCCGGCATACTAATCTAGCTTTATGTTTTATGCCTCATGGTTAAATTTTTCTGTTGGGTGGTTAAGGGCAAGTTAAAACAAGACTTGTATAACAAAACATGTAACTTTTGTATCTCCCACGGTCAGTCAGTTCCCCTCAGGATTTACTTGAAACCATGTACGGTGCTTTGTAGAACTGTTGTCAGTGTCAACCATCTGGAGGAGTCACAGCCATTGCTTGACCAGTTTGCTATCTATGAAAGCCTGAGAGAATGTTTTCTTTCTAGGTGACTGTCCTTAGGCACACTATACATCATCAGTCCATTTCCTCTGTGGCCCCATAACCTCTTTGAACAGAAAATTTGGGATGCCACTGAGTTATAGGATGTTACAGCACAGGTTCTCTTATGCCCTGAGTCCTCACTGACCTTGATGGCCTAGGGCCAGAGTATTGGCTATCCTTATGGCCCTTCTTTTTCTCTAACTTTTGGTCTGCAGACTTACATTCTTAACCCTCCAGAAGAGAAGCTTAGTGATACTATTACTCTGTACCATAGTACTTGAACTTAGTATCACTGTCTCCCTGAATATCAAACGTCTTAGACTTAACTTGGAATCTGTATTTTCCATCAATCATTGATATACTAATAAATCCCTATAAAATGTGATAAAAGCAGTTACACATTGTTACACAGAAATTAGAAATCTAAGCATATACAAAATTGTAGCCAGTGAATCCTATGGCATTTTTCCTTGTCTCTTACTCTATTTTAATACCCATTTTTGTTTTCTTGTAAACCAGCCATTTACTTGAGAGAGTACAGCAATAACTGAAATTACATTAGAAGCAGTACACATCTAAAAGACCAGAATGATAAGCATTCCAAGCATAGGTTTAGTGTTATGCATTACTATCCTCAGTGTAAAATCCTTTTGGAGGTTTTTAGGACCATTGTCTAATTCATCTTGTGTATATAAGTGCATGGTTTTGCTCCTGCTATGTTTCCTATGTTTTCTGCTAGCAATCTCTTCATTGTGTAACCCTTAAGTTCTTGATTTCCATTCAGCTATTATGCTTTTCCATTTTATTCTTTTTAAATTCTTACACTAGGGAGACTATATGATATTTACATGTAGGTTTGGTTTATTTCACTTAAATATATCTTCAAGATACATCCACTTATATATGAAGTCTTCTAGTTTTTCATCCTTTATACCTGAGTAATACCCATTGCATAAAAATACCACAACTTTTTCAACCATTCTTCATATGATGGGCATTTTGGTTATTTCCAAGATTTAGCTATCACAAATTGTGCTGCTGAAAACATAGGTGCACAGATATCACAATTCCCAGTAGGGGGATAGCTGGATTGAATGGGATTTCTAGTTCTAGTTTTTGTTTTGTTTTGTTTTATTTATTTATTTATTTATTTATTTATTCTTGTGTCAGAGCTTCTGTTTGTTTATTTATTTTTATGGCCGGCTCAGCCTGCCCTGAGGGCAGGGCTGGCACAGCATGTGGTGCCAGGGATCGAACCACGGTCCCTGCAGCCGCCCAAGCTTTCCTAAGCAGGCATTTTAGACCACTGAGCCATCCTTCCGGGCCCATCTAGTTCTAGTTTTTTATGGAGTCTGCTTTCCATAATGGTTGCATCAGTCCACATTCCTACCAGCAGTAGAGGAGGGTTCCTCTTTCTCCACAGCCTCTCCAGCATTTGTTGCTGGTTGATTTCTTTATGATAGCTATTCTTTCTGGGGTGAGATGGTATCTAGGTGTTGTTTTAATTTGCATTTCACGGATAGCTAGTGACGTGGAGCATTTTGTCATGTCTTTATAGGTTTGTTGAATTTCTTTCTCTGAGAAGTGTGTATTCATTTCAGATGCCCATTTCTGAGTTGGATCTTTGAATTCTGGTATCCTAATGTTTTTTAGTTCTTTATAAATGCTAGATAGAAGATCTTTGTCCAAATACTATTTAAATTCTTTTCAAAATTTGTGGGTTACCTTTTCACTCTGTTGGTAATTTCTTTTGACGTGCAAAAGCTTCGCAGCTGGAGGAAGTCCCAGTTGTTGATTCTTGCAAGCATTAAACATGCATTTTGATTTTTGTCCATGAACTGTTTGCCTACCCTTATATTTTCAAGATTTCCTCCCACTTTTTCTTTCAGAAATTTAATGTTTCTCTTTTAATATTTAGAAGTTTAATCCATTTTTATTTTAGTTCAGTGCATGGTGATAGACCTGGGTCAAGTTTTAGTTTTTGGCATGTAGAGAGCCAGTTTTTCCAGCACCATTTGTTAAACAGGCTATCTTTCTTTCAATAAGCATGTTTGACCCCTTTGTTGATGATAAGGTGGCTGAGTATATTTATATTTGCTTCTACATCTTCTAATCTATTCCACTGATCCTCAGGTCTGTTTTTAGGGATTTGTTTTTGTTTTGTTTTTTGCCAATACCATGCTGATTTTATCACTGTAGGTTTGCAGTATAACTTTACGTCAGGAATTGTAATGCCTTATCTTTGTTGCCCAGGATTGTCTTTGCTATTCTAGGTCTTTTCTGGTTCCAGATAAATTTTAAGAGTGACTTCTCTAGGTCTGTGAGGTATGTTGATGTTATTTTGATAGAGATTTCACTAAATCTGTATAACAATTTATGGAGTGTGACCATCTTCACAATGTTGGCTCTCCTTATCCAGGACCCGGGAATAACTTTCTATTTTCTGAAATCCTCTAGGATCTCTTTTTTCAGAGTACTGTAGTTTTCATTGAATAGATCTTTTACTTCTTTAGTTAGGTTAATTCCTAAGTATTTTATTTTCTTCAATGCTACTGTAAAAGGTATTATTTCTCTAATTTTTCTATCTGTGTGGAAGAACGTTATTGACTTTTGTGTGTTGACTTTTATCCTGCTATGATACTTAATTTGCATATTCTAGTAACTTCTTGGTGGAGTTTTTTGGGTCTTCCAAATAGATTATCATGTCATCTGCAAATAATGATAGTTTAACTTCTTTATCTATTCTTATTTCTTTAGTTCTCTCTCTTCTCTAATGGCTGTAGCTAATGATTCCAGAACTATATTGAATAGGAATGGTGATAGAAGACATCCTTGTCTTGTACCAGATCTGAGAGTAAAAGATTTCAGTTTTTTCCATTAACAGAATTACTTTAACTGTTGGATTGTCATAGATGGCTTTTATTAAATTGAGGTAGAGGCCATCTATTCCAATTTTCTGTAGAACTTTGAGTATGAATGAGTGTTGGACTTTGTCAACCTTTTCTGCATCAACTGAGATGATCATGTGGTTTTTTTATTTGGTTCTATTGATATAGTGTATTACATTTATGGATTTGTGTACGTCAAACCATCCTTGCATTCCTGGGATGAATCCTATCTGGTCATGATGAATAATCCTAATGATTAATTTTGCATTCTATTTGCTAAGATTTTATTGATTTTTGTATCTATGTTCATGAGAGAGATTGGCCTGTAGTTCTCTTTTTTAGTTTTATCTTTCTCTGGTTTTGGTATAAGTATAATACTTGCCTTCAAGAATGTTTTTGGGAGAATTGTTTCCTTTTTTATTCCATTGAAGAGTTTGAGGAGTATTGGGATTATATCTTCTGTAAATTTCTAAGAGAATTCAATTGTGAATCCATCAGGACCTGGACTTTTCTTTGTTGCTAAGTTTTTTTTTAAAATTACATTCTGTATTTCATTGGCTATTATTGGGTTATTGAGGGTTCTTACATCTTCTTGACTCAGTTTTGGCAAAGTGTACCTTTCTAGGAATCTGTCGATTTGATCTGTGTCTTCACTTCTGTGAGAGTAAAGACTCTCAAAGTAGCTATGAATGATCTCCATCTCCACTGGGTGTGTGATAATGTAATCCTTTTCATTCTTTATGGCTTGAATTTAAGTTCTTTCTTTCCTCTTTTTGATGCGGTTATCTAGGGGCTTATCAATTTTGTTTAATCTTTGAAAGAACCAGCTTTTTGATTCATTAATTCTTTGTATTGTTTTCTTTGTCTCAGTTGAATTAATTTCTGCTCTAATCTTTATAATTTCCTTCCATCTTTGAGCTTTGGGTTCGGTTTGTTCTTCCTTTTCTAGATGCTCTAGGCACAGTGTTAGGATATTTATCTGTTCCCACTCTGTTATCTTAATGTGTGAGTTCATAACTATAAATTTCCCTCTAAGAACTGCTTTCATTGCATCCCATAAATTCCGGTATGTTCTTTTTGAATTTTCATTAAACTGTAGATATTTTTTAATTTCTTTTTTAGTTTCCTTTGTAACCCATTGGTTGTTGAGGAGGGTGTTATTTAATTTCCATGTATTTCTGGGTTTTTTGTGTGGTTTCTTTTGTCATTTATTTCCAGTTTAATTGCACTGTGGTCAGATAATATGCATGAGATAATTTCTGTTTTCTTGCATATCCTTAAGCATGACCAATATGTGGTCTATTTTAGAAAATTTTCCATGTGCAGCTGAAAAAATATATATTCAGAAGTGGTTGGTTGGAACACTGTATATGTCCACTAAGTCCAGTTGTTCCAAGTTCTGGTTCAGTTCTCCTTCTTTGCTAATTTTTTGTCTGCTTGACCTATCTTTTTGGGAGAAAGGGATGTTAAGGTCTCCTGTTAAGATTGTGGTATTGGATATTAGCTTTTTCATGTCGACTAAGATTTGTCTTATATAGCTTGGTGCTGCCTTGTTGGGTGTGTATATATTTATGAGTGCTACCTCTTCATCTTGAATTTTTCCCAACCAGTACGTAGTGACCTTCTTTATTTAACTTGACCAATGTTGGTTTGAAGTTCAGACTATCTACAAACAGGATTGCTACTCCTACTTTTTTTTGAGGTGCCGAGGCATGTAGTATTGTTTTCCATCCTTTGACTTTCAGCCTGTGAATTTCTTTATGAGTTAGGTGTATTTCTTGTATACAGCATATTGCTTTTTTGTTTATTTGTTTTTGGCAGGACCAGAGTTCAAACTCACAACCTTGCCCTTGCACTTGCCTGGCGCGCACTTGTGTCACAGAGCTATCTCCCCAGCCCCTGTAGCATATTGTTGGATTTTGTTTCCTAATCCACTGTGCCAGTCTCTTTCTTTTTATTGGAGAATTAAGACCATTTGCATCAATAGTTATAAATTAAGTGTGTTGACTTATGTTTGACATGTTTTTTACCTAGTATAATTTTCCCCATTTTCTCCTGTATTTAACTGATTGCCCTATTTGGTGGGTTCTTTCTGTTCTCATTCGTGGAGTTTGGGTCATTTTGGTCACTCTTTAAAATATCTTCTAGTAGTCTCTGTAGGCTTGGCTTTGTCATTGTGAATTTGTTTATTTATTCTTTGTCATGGAAGTCTTTCATTTCTCCATCAAACCTGAAAGGCAATTTTGCAGGGTATAGCAGTCTGGGCTGGAATTTGTTTTCATGGAGGACTTGAAGCACTCTGCTCCATGCTCTTCTTCACTTCATGGTTTGTGAAGAGAAATCTGCCATTATTTTTATGGTTTTTCCTTTAAATGTAATCTGTTTCTTTTCTCTAGTGGCTTTTAGTATATTATTCTTCTGCTGGATTTCTGAGATCCTCACTACTATATCTCTGGGTGTGTTTTTAGTTAGGTTGATGCTATTTGGAGTTCTGTATGCTTCAGTTATCTTTATGTCAGTTTTTTCTGCTATTGAAGTTTTTTATTACTTCTGCCCATATTCTTTCTATATCATTTGTATTGACTCCTTCTTTCTCCTTGATGCCTATTAACCTCAAACTGTTCATCTTTGCATCATCTTGCAGATGTTTAATTATTTTTTCCTGCATCTTGGTTGTTTTTTAAGAGATCCTTTCTTACCTTTTCACTAGCTGTGACTGTGTCTTCAAGTTCTCAAAATCTTCACTTTCGTTCATATGGTGTTGCTGGCTTGTGATTGAGATTTTATTGTCCTGTATATCTCTTTGAAACTGCTTCATGTAATTTATTTCTTTCCTATATTGCTCATTCAAGGATTCCATCATTTTTCTATTTTCTAATTTTTATCAATGTCTTCTTTAGAAGCATTTATTAATTCTTCTGCTGTAGTTATCCTTTTTTTTTTTTTACTTCAGAGATTATATCTGATCTGATTTCCTGTCTATCTTTCTGCAGTTGTTCCTTTACTTCCAACACTATTAATTCAGAGATGTCTTTTTTTTTTTTTACATTGGAGGTTATTTCTGATCTGAATTCCTCTGTACTTTTCTGCAGTTTTTTTTTTTTTTTTTTTTTTTTTTTTTTTTTTTTTTTTTTTTTTTTTTTTTTTTTTTTTTTTTTTTTTTTTTTTTTTTTTTTTTTTTTTTTTTTTTTTTTTTTTTTTTTTTTTTTTTTTTTTTTTTTTTTTTTTTTTTTTTTTTTTTTTTTTTTTTTTTTTT